>LT635985.1:0-26739 GCA_900128565.1 Stramenopiles sp. TOSAG23-6 | reverse complement strand
TACCTAACAATTTTTTTTTTTTTGGTAAATTTTGAAATATTTTTCCAAAATACATGTGCTCGGAGGTGTGAATTAGCTTGTCAATATAATCCACAGTGTGATGTACATTTTTATTATGAATTTTTTTTTTGGTACGAAATTTTGTACCTAAGATACTAAAAAAAAATTAAAATATTTTCACAAACTATATTTTTTTTTGGTATGAAATTTTGTACCTAAGATACTAAACAAAAAAAAAGTTAAAATATTTTCACAAAGTATATGCGTATTCATTTAGACCACGCAGGCGTAATATCAACCAAAACGATCCGGAACCAGCTTTTTGTGCCATGTATGATTTATTTTTTTTTCAATTTTTAGTCTAAATTTTTTTTCGTACGTAATTTTGTACCTAACAAATTTTCAAAATTTTTTTTTCAAATATTTTTCCAAAATACATGTATGATTTATCTAGTACTGATAATGATGGGTTACCCGGTCAACTTGATTGTACACGTGCAGATGAAAATGGCGGGAATCCCTTTGATGGCAAAGGTTATCATTGGACATCAACGTTTATGTTTTTTTCATCATGAATTTTGATTTTTTTTTTTTTTTGGTAGAAAATTTTGTACCTAACAAAATATTTGAAATTTTTTTAATATTCTTTCATTTACATCATTAAGTACAAAGAATCCAGCTGGTTTAGATATTGGTTGGTGTTTACAATGCTGTGATGCTTCTAGGACATCATTTTATTTTAGAAATTCAATTGTGATGCGTTGTAAAGTTAAGAGTATGTTTTCATCATAAATTTCAATTTTTTTTTTTTTTTTTTTTAAAAAAAAATTTAAAACAAATTTTTTTTCCAAAAAAAAAAAAAAAAAAAAAAAAAATGAAATTCATCATTCAATGTAACGTTCCAAACTGTTTCACAATATATGTAATACTGATGTTCCAATAGATCTTCCTGCTTATACTGGTGGAATCCGAAGTCATCCTGAAAGATTAAATTTATTTGGTTATGTATGTTTTATTTTTTTTTTTTTCGGTAAAAAAAAAATCGAATTTATTTTCATACGAAATTTTGTACCTAACAAATTTTTTTAGAATTTTTTTTGAAATATTTTTCCAAAGACCATAGTTTTGCTTTTGGAAAAAGATCAACTTCAACCGATGATACTTTAATTCATTGTGAATTAAATAGATATATCAAAAGTCCTTATTTAATTGTATGTTTTATTTTTTTTTTTAAACAAAAAAATCGAAATTTTTTTTATAAAAATGTTGTACCTAACAAATTTTAGGGTTTTTCTTTTTTAAATATTTTTTCAAAATACTTGGATATAATTTAACAATTGGTGTTCAAGAATATTGGGCTCTTGGAGGTAAATTTTGGCGAGGTGTAAATTGGTGTTATGCAGAACCATTGGTAGCAACAAAATTGATCTGGGAACAACAGATGTTAGATGATCCAATATTTACTGAAATTATGTACGTTTTTTTTTTTTTTTTTTTTAAAAAAAAAATTGAATTTTTTTTTTTTTTTTTTTTACAAAAAAAATTGAATTTTTTTTTTTTTTTTTTCATAGTAAAATTTGTACCTAACAATTTTTCAAAATTTTTTTTTGAAATATTTTTCCAAAATACATAACACTTACAAATAGTCCTGATCCATATTCACTGATTGTACCACATGAATCATCACTCATTCCATTAGGTATAATGACCTTAATGATTTTAGGTGGAATGTATTATTTTTATAAGAAAAAACACAATGGGAAAGAAAATGAAAAACATGAATGATCAAAGTTATCAAGTTATCAGTACAAAAATTATACAAAGAGTATACAAAGAATAGTAGAATTGCAATAGACTACTATTAGGGCTTACAACTGGATTAAAATTTTCTTAAGGTACTAAAAGTACAAAAAGTCGTACCAAAGCGAAGTCATATTTATTCCTCCTATTATAAGCGATTATAAAATATTTTGTCTTCTTGTCTTGAATAAACGAAAAGTAAGAGGATTTAATCATTTAAGTATGACAAGAATAATTGTGAAGTCAGTTTACTATAAGGTACCGGGTATCGAATGAATGGTCGCGCGGTGTACTAAAAAACATGATGCGCACCTCCTCCTTGCTCTCTGTCTTGTTCGAACTTCAGAAAACTCAAAACAGCTACAGTAATTTAATTGTATCACAATGACCAAATCCTTAAACATGACTTCTCCATGCGTAACCACTACAACCACGATCCTTCATGCTGCTGAAGCAGTTGCTGCTTCCGGCTTGGCGGCCTTGGTTCCTCGTCGCTGCTAAAGCTTCCTCGGCTTTGACGTCTCTTCGACGTAATCAGAAAGGCAAAGTCGAGAAGAAACGTATTGCTATTCTTGACCAAGATCTATGTAAACCACATTCACGAGCTTTCGATTATTTGAGAAAGGCTGCTCGATCATGTCCTGCGGAATGTATCACTGTGAAGAAGAAACGTATTGTAATCATTGAAGAGGCATGTGGAGCTTGTCTAATGCGTGCTAAGCGTTGTCCGGATGGGGCGGTCAAAGTTGTACAGCTACCCTCTGGTCTACAAGCAACAACTCACTCTTTCGGTAAAAACTGCTTCAGGCTACATGGTCTTCCAACACCAAAGAAAGGTACGGTACTTGGGTTGTTAGGTTCTAATGGAACTGGGAAAAGTACTATACTAAACATCTTGGCAGGACGATTGAAACCAAACCTTGGAGCGGAAGTTGAAGCTCCTGGTTGGTTGGACATTGTAAAATATTACCGAGGATCAGAGCTTCAGTCGTATATGTTGGGTGTTCTGGAAGATCGCATTTGTCCGACTACAAAGCCACAGCTTGATTCTAACTTTGTAAAAAAGTTACAACACATGAAAGTTTGTGATGTGTTGAAGAGACGCGATGAGCGAGGTATGCTGGATAAAATTGTGAAACAACTTGGTCTTGAAAATATACTTGATCGAACCGTGAGTAATTTGTCGGGTGGTGAAATTCAGCGAATGGCAGTAGCTTGTACTTGTCTGGTGGATCGTCAAATTTATTTTTTTGATGAACCTTCCGCATTTTTGGACGTAAAGCAAAGAATTGCGGTGGCTCACGTTATACGAGAACTACTTGAAGAATCTACTGGAAAGAAAGATAACATTTCAAACAAGAGACGCGTACCTACTCGATTTGTTATTGTTGTTGATCATGATTTATCTGTTCTTGATTATGTCTCTGATTCAATTGTGTGTTTGTATGGTGAAGCAAGCGCTTATGGAGTTGTTGCTCAACCTTCAAATGTTGGATGTGGAATCAACCAGTTTCTTTCAGGGTACCTTCAAGCTGAAAATGTTCGTTTTCGTGCAGAACCTTTGGTATTCAAACCACCACAAAATTTAAGCACTGAAAATATTGATGCTTTTGAAGAAAATGGTCAACACTCAGAAACATCTTCAAACCGGAAGTTGAAGAAAGGTGATAATCGTATCTCATATCCTTCAAAACGGATTGAGCTTACACAACGTCCTCCTCGTCTACGTATTAAAAAAGGAACGCATCCGGATGAAGTAAAAAGACTTCGTGAAATTCACATGAAAAAACATAAAAATTGTAGCGAAACTCCAGGGTTTATTCTCAATATTGAACCGGGCTTTTTTCGTGTTGGAGAAATCATTGGTCTTTTAGGGGAGAATGGTTGTGGTAAATCGACATTCATGAAGCACCTTGCAGGTGCATTGGGTGATGATAAGAATCCTCCTACTGTTCCATCCAGCAGTGCAGAACAACGTCTTGCTAAAGTCCGTAACCCTAACCCTAATGTTCCTTTAACTTGTAAAAATAAGAAAATGTCTTTACATGATTTAGGTGTTTCATTCAAGAGACAACATTTTGGACCAAAATTACGTGGCTTCAAAGGAACTGTACAAGAACTCATGGAACTTCGTATCAACAAAAGTCTTTCTGATCGCTTTTTTCGTTTACATGTTTTAAAACCTCTTGGTATGGATGAATTGGTCAAGTGTAAAGTATCTGTTTTATCTGGTGGTCAATTACAACGTCTAGCTATTGTGCTTTGCCTTGGTGTTCCTGCACAAGTGTATCTTCTTGATGAACCATCTGCATTTCTTGATTGTGAACAACGTGCTTTAGTCACAAAAGTCATTCGAAGATGGATTATTAATCACCTTGGTGTTACTGGTTTTGTGATTGAGCATGATTTACTCATGGCGTCAGGTCTGTTTGATCGTGTCATTACTTTTGAGGGTAAACCAAGTGTGGAATGTACAGTTCAAAAACCAAGTGATATTGAGTGTGGGTTTAATACTTTCTTGAAACAACTTGGAGTCACCTTGAGAAGAGATCCTGTCACGTTTCGTCCAAGAATTAACAAGCAAAATTCAACTTTGGATCGGCAACAAAAAGCTGCGAATCAATTTTTTGTATTAGAAGGCTAAAAGTAAAAATTTAATACAACAAAGATGATATGAGTGTTGTTGATTGAGGGGATTTGTAAAAGATCAAATAAAACAAAAATGTCCTCTTTCTTTCTTTTTTTGATTTTTTAGCATTTTTCGTGTATTTGATTTAATTTTAACGTATACTAGTTTCCAAAGTATACGTTACACCTTATTTACATACACACACAAAGTGAAGTCTTAGCAGTATCCTTTTTATTTCGAGATTACAAATAGGTATAAAAATATTGTAAGCCAATGAGAAAAGTATATTATCCCACTGGTATTGACAAGAAAGGTTCTTGGTATTCTGCTGCAGATGTTGTCAGAGACGATCCATATCGAACTAAGTTTCTAGATCGTATAAATTTCAGTAGTAAAACAATTGGATTTCCACAAAATGGAAATAATAATGAGGAGAAACTTAAACTTAAAGAGTATCAAGAGCGTGGCAAATGCCCAGGTCCCTGCATCAAAGGTCCTGAGGTGAAAACGTGTACAGAGTTGTTTGCTGTTGGATATTTGTTATCTGCTAACAATAATGATAATACATGTACAATACAAATATCAAAACAAAAACATAATGATACTTTTATATTTTCATTAGATGAGGTTTGTCCGTATGATGACTCTCACGACTTGCCCATTGAAATGATTCCTGATGATATTTCTACAGTAAATGGCTTTGGCAACGTTAGTCTTCTGCGACTTTTAGGTCGTCGCTTCGTCGAAGATTACCAACCCTATACAAGTGTTGGTGACATTCTTATTTGTTTAAATCCTCAAATGAGTTTGTTGGATACTCGAACACTTCATCATGACCCAAAACATTCAAAACTTCGAATCAACTACTTTTATAAAAAAGTAAAAACGATATATAGAAATTTATACGGAACAAATGGCAACGTGAATAATCAGAGTTGTGTACTCTCTGGGGAATCTGGTTCTGGAAAGACAACTATCAATGATCTTTTAATTCATCATTTGGTAAAAATTTCAAATAAAAGTCTTGACAGATCTGTTAGAAATTCTCAAACAAAAATTATAGAGAAAATTTGTGGAATTTCGCCACTCCTTGAAGCATTTGGACATGCCAAAACAAACAAAAATGATAATGCTTCGTGTGTTGGCCTTTTCACGAAACTTTTATTTAAAAAAGGTTGTATTGTTGGTGCATTTGTCCAACATTATTTTTTAGATGTGACACGAATATGTACATTTTAGTTTTTTTTTTTCAATTTTTTATCTATTTTTTTTTTTTACAAAAAAATCGAAATTTTTTTCATACGAAATTTTGTACCTAACAATTTTTTGAAATATTTTTCCAAAATACATGCAACTATGCGCTGGGTGAACGATGTTTTCATATTTTTTATCATTTTTTAAGAGCACAAAACAAAGATGATTTTACTTTAGGTGATGAATTTCACTTAGGTACTTGTGAAGATTATTCACAACTTACTCATGGTGGTTCCACATTCATTGGTCATGGTGTTGGTGAAGAATATGATATAAATCGTATGAATAATCCACTTTCTAGAAAAGATCCAAAAATGTCTGGCGTTCGGGTATGTTTCTTTTTTTTTTAAATTTTGAAATTGAATTTTTTTTTTTTTTTTTCTGAAAAAAACAATATATTTCATATCTAATATTTTGTGTAGAAGAGAAATAATACTTTTTCACAATACAGGCTTCACTTGAACTACTTGGTGTTTCAGCATCAACGTGCATATCTTTATGGAAACTTCTGACAAGTATTTTAAAAAACCAAAATATACAATTTTATGATTGTAATGATACTGATAATAGTATGAGTAGTTGTGCCATTGTAAACCAAAATATAGCTAATGAAGTTGCTGATTTATTAGGACTAAGTAGGGACGTGTATACAACATTGCTACTAAATGATACGATTGTACTTCCAGGTAAATCATTCGCTAAAATGCCAATACAGTCTACTGATACAGCCGAATGCCGTCGTAATTCAATATCAAAAGAGATATATAAGCGTATTTACTCCTGGTTAGTCAAAAATGTTTGTAATACTGCATTACAAACAAATGAAGAAAGTGATTCTTTTATTGGTGTTTTAGATTTATTTGGGTTTCAATCTTTACCAAAAAATACTCTCTATGAATTATGTATAAACTATGCAAATGAAAAACTTCAAGGTATATTGGATGATTTCGTGTTTCAATCTGAAGTAAGTGTATTTCAACAGGAATGTATTGAATTGCCTATGGATACATTAGAAGATTTGGATACTTTACCTTGTCAAAATTTATTATCCAAAAATTGTACAAAATTCCAAGGTATTTTACCACGTATCAAAGAAAAGAGTATATATAATTTTCATGATAATATGGGTAAAAACAACATGGGTAAAGCTTTTGTACAGGAAATGAAAAATTCGTATACAAATTCTACAAAATCTGGTAAAATCGGAAATGTACATACAACAAACTCTACGATACAAAAAGCATCCGCAATGTTTTCAACACATGCCAAGTATGGCAATACATTTTGTATTACTCATTACGTTGGTAAAATTGAGTATAATGCAACCAACTTCTTATGTCAAAATAATGATACAAATCTGACTCAAATAAAATCGATAATGAAGACCTCAAAAATACCTTTGCTTGTAACTATATTTAATGAAATATATAATGATGACAAAAATACTCTCGCAGGAAAAACATTAAAAACCATATCGACATTGTCTTCTACATTACGTACAACAAATCCACATTTCATCCGATGTATTAATCCAAATAAAATACACTATCGCCCAATTGATGGTTTGTGTAGTTTTAACCATTCAACAGTGTACAGACAATTGTTGTATACTGGAATGATTAAAGTATGTGAAATTAAAAAACGAAATTTTCCATTTAGAATGAGCTATTCTAGTCTATGGAATGATGTAATTGTACCAAAAAGTATACATGCCCTTATGGATCCACCCATAGCAAAAGACTCAATGCCTCGTAAAGGTGTCAGTGCGGTATGTGCTCATGCACTTCCATCAAATAAAGTTTCTCATTTAGGCAAAAACGACATTTTTTGGTCTTTAGGGTCAACAAAATTATTTGGCAAAGCTACAACGTTACATTCAATTGATCAATGGCTTAGATGGTGTAGTTTAAATTGTATACTTAATTGGAGTCGTATGCGATTAATTTCAAATTCGTTCCAAATATTTATAGCAGCACAAAGTATTTTAGTTTTGCGATGGAAAAAAAAGATGAAAGATCGAACAAAACATGTACGTTTTCATTATAAATTTTTCACCTATAGTGTTTTTCATACTAAATTTCATACCTAACAAAAAAATCAAATTTGACATATATTTTCCAACACATGGAACGGATAAGTCAGCTATAAATGATTTCATATCAAAACGACAATTGGCACAACAGTTAGGAATAGGTGATGAATTATTGAAATCTGAATTATTGATAAAATATTGGATCCATAAAACACAAACACATATTAGAGGTTTTATTACTAGATCACTGTATCAACAAATCATCGTACCCCCCGAAGAGAGAAGGTTGAAAGAATTACATGAAAAAAGAAATCATTCTTCCATTATAATTCAAACGGCTTGGCGTCGCTTTTTTTATAGACTACGCTATATTGTACATATTAAAAGTATTTATTTGGAAAAAGTAAACACATTTTTCGTAAAAATGAAATCATTATATGGAATAAGACTTGATCATCGCGTGAAATATTTGAAAGAATCTAGTGAAATTCTGTCTTTAATCAGGGAAAATATTCATGAAACAGGGTATACATTTGCTAAAATAGGTGGATGGAATTATGTACCAAGAGATTTATTTGAAAAGAATATTTCTCTACATGAAAATAATGAGAACCCTAACTCTAATGAAAATAAAGAAAAAATGAAAATAACACAACCAAATTTAGAGGGAAATATATTTGAAGAGATCAATCGTGTATGGCAAAATATTGAAGAAAAAACTTTTCGAACGAATAATGATAAATATATGCTCCTCAATGCCTCAGCAAAACATTTTGTCACACAAGCTGCAGTGAAAGTATGTAAAAGTCAAAAATATTTAGATGCAGTTGAACTAAAGTATCAATTAGCTATACAAAATGAACTACCAGCCGTACATGTTCTAAACTTTTCAAGAGATGTACTTGCATTTGCAGAAAGTACAAAATTGTTTGTTAAAAAGGTACATGATATCTTTAGTAACATAAAAAGAGTAAAACAAAAATCAAAAAAATATATTGGAAATTTAGAAGTCAATACAGAAGAAAAAATGCTTGCCTTGGTTAGGGAGCAAATGCGTCGTAATTAATCATTTAAAAAATAAAAAAGAAATGTCATTTTAAATGTCATTTTAATAATGAATAGTATTATATCATGAAGAATTCGAGAATTTGAAATGTATTCTTATGTAAAACACGAAATCTCAATTATTCAAAGAAATCCAAAGAAATTGAAACGACATTGATGATCGAAGAACACAAGGGTTAGGGTACACATCTGTGTACACATATCTTTTCAGCAAGCGCTGTCTGGTAAATAAACACCACTCATTCATAAAGGTTAAAATGTCTTTAATATCGGTATGGCGTCGCCAAATATCCGTAGTTGCTCGCAGTCGGGCATTTTCTACAGTTCCACACTGGGTTAGTGTTATGAATGCTCCGCTTTCTGAGACTGATCCTGAGGTATGCGACATTATTGAAAAAGAAAAAAATAGACAGAGGAACAGTATCTGTCTAATTGCTTCGGAAAACTTGACGTCTCAATCTGTATATGATGCTCTTGGTTCGGTAATGTCAAATAAATACTCAGAAGGGTATCCAAATGCACGCTACTATGGAGGGAATGAGTATATCGATCAATCCGAGTTATTGTGTCAAAAACGTGCACTAGAAGCATTCAGACTTGATCCAAACGACTGGGGTGTCAATGTACAGGCACTTTCTGGTTCTCCGGCAAACTTTCACGTATATACTGCAATTTTAAAGCCTCATGATCGCATACTTGGTCTTGATTTGCCTCATGGTGGACATTTATCCCATGGGTATCAAACTCCAACGAAGAAAATATCTGCAACTTCAATATACTTTGAAAGTTTCGGATATCAGTTGGATGTGAAAACAGGAAGAATTGATTACGACTCTTGTGCTGCTTTGGCAGAGAGAATCCGTCCAAAATTGCTTATTGCTGGTGCAAGTGCGTATTCTCGAAATTATGATTATCCTCGTATGAGAGAGATTGCTGATAGTGTTGGTGCATATCTTTTAGCTGACATGGCTCACATAAGCGGATTGGTTGCTGGTGGTGTTACACCAAGTCCTTTTGATCATGCTGATATTGTCACTACAACGACACACAAGACATTGCGTGGTCCTCGTGGTGCCATGATATTTTATCGTAAAGGTTTGAGATCGACTACAAAAAAAGGAAAAGAAATCTTTTATAATTTGGAAGATCCGATCAATTTTTCTGTTTTTCCTGGATGTCAAGGAGGACCTCATAATCATACTATCACTGCACTCGCGACGGCCTTGAAACAAGCTGCTTCACCTGAATTTAAAGGATATATGGAAGAAGTTATTTCCAATTCAAAAACTATGGCTGATGTATGTTTCTTTTTTTTTTTCAATTTCGATTTTTTTTCGTACGAAATTTCGTACCTAACAAATTTTAGTTTTTTTTTTTTTGAAATATTTTTCCAAAATACATACTTTTGAAGATGTTGGATATTCGATGGTTTCGGGTGGAACTGATAATCATTTATTACTTCTTGATGTTCTCTCCTCTCGCGGAGTTGATGGAGCACGCTGTGAATTTGTATTGGAACGTTGTAATATATCAACAAATGTATGTTTTATTTTTTTTTTTTTACCGAAAAAAAAAAAATCGATTTTTTATTTTTTTTCATAGTAAATTTTGTACCTAACAAATTTTCAAAATTTTTTATTGAAATATTTTTTCAAAATAAATAAGAATACTGTTCCTACAGATAAAAGTGCATTAAAACCATCTGGATTACGTTTAGGAAGTCCAACGATGACATCACGTGGTTTAGTGAAGAAAGATTTTACAATGATTGCACATTTTGTTGATAAAGGGGTTTGTCTTGCGAAAGAAATACAAGATGACGTGATTGCCAGTACGGGAAAAAAAACTTTAAAAGCATTTAAAGACTCTCTTTCAGAGGGAAAATATGATAGTAAACTGAAATCTTTACAGCTCGAAGTTGCTGATTTTTGTCGTCAGTTTCCAACTATAGGCTTTGATGAAACAACAATGAAGTATAAAGGACACGTTGTTGAAGAGTAATTGTGTTTATTTATTAGGTTAGGGTTAGTAGGGTTATAGGCTTTGATGAAACAGCAATGAGGTCTACATTTTGGATAATATTTTTGTTGAAGAGTAATTGTGTTTATTTATTTATTTGTGAATAAATTCATTGTATCATTTGAAGTCAGATATACATATTTTAAAAGCTTTATATGATGAATCCATTGTATGATTTGAAGTACCAAATGTATTCATTTCACGGTGTTTATCATTCTTTTTACTAATATGTCTTGGTCTCGATTCATTGGACCACCATTTTTCACAAGTGACACGATCTTGCACAGAGCACAAACGTAGTCGTAAACAATGATATTTTGAAAACAATATATATTTTTTTTTTTTTTTTTTCACATTTGTTAGAGGCACAAAATGTACTATAAAATAATAATAATAATAATTGAGAAACAAAAAAAAAAAGAAAAAAAAAACGTACTGAACTTATTTTCTGTAATTGTTTTGAATCTTTTTTAGGTTTTGCAATTCTTTTTTGTGTCGGTTTTCGAAGGCCTCCAGAATAAAGTTCCGCAATTTGGCGTCGAAGTTTTATAACTTGCACATGATTTCGTCGATGAAGTGCTTCTTTCAATTCTACGTTAAGAGTAGTGTATTTTGGAAAATCCCATTTTTGAAAATTTATTTTTGTCTTTTCATGATTTTTATAATAATGATTGAAAGATTCTTTTGAAAAAGATTTCGAACTACATTTTGTTTTTTTACCATATAATGATTGTAAAAGTCTGCTTGCCTTACTTCCCAGAGGATTGCTTCTTGTTGAACGTTTACTACATTCTCTAACTTTTTTCCAACCAGGAATTTTATCTTTTTTTTGTGTATTTTGTGTATTTTGTGTATTACTTTTATTTTTTGTCATTTTGTTTTGATTTTTTCTTTTTTTTTGTATACTTTTACGATCAATACTACGTCGAGGTCGATTTAATCCACCTTCATTTCTAATTGATAATCCACCTTCATTTCTCATTGATAATCCACCTACATTTCTCATTGATAATCCACCTTCATTTCTCATTGATAATCCACCTTCATTTCTCATTGATAATTTTTGATCTATATAATTTCGTGTTGTAAAGACATCAGTAGTACTAGTATTCTCTCTACTCGTTGTTGTAGGATTAAAGTTAAATATAGAATCCCCTTGAATCGTGACTATAAACTGTTTGTCTCTATTAATCATTCTTGTATTATTTTGATATGTAAGATTTTTTCCACCTATGTATTGTTTGTTTTGTAAAGATCGATGTGAGACATGTATGGTCTTTGGTCTTGTAAAATGACTACTAGAGTTAGAATAAACGGCCGGGGTAGGATGACTAGTAGTTGGTCTTGGTCTGTGTAAACTATTATTTTGATGACTAGTAGTAGTTGGTCTAGGTCTGTGTAAAAGTCGCTCTGCTTTTCTACGTTTTTTACGAATTGGTGTTGGCATATTCTTGCCTCTAACAAATACTGAAATTCCTGGTTTAATCGAATGAAATGCGCTGTTGGTTTCTAACGGTATTGTATGAATACCCAACTTTTTACTTGGAGTATTTACACCTATTGTTGAGTCATTTACTACTGGTTTTTTACTTGGAGTATTTACACCTATTGTTGAGTCATTTACTACTGGTTGTACTCGATCAGACTTGACTAAAGATATTTGTCCTCCTTCATATTTTGGTGACATTGACGCAACTAAAGAAGGTTGAACAACGGGTCCAAGCATATTTGATATGTATCCTTACGATATAGCTATAGTATATGATTGTCTGTTATATTATTATATTATATAGTATATGAGAAGCACGTAACACGCTAACCTATGCCCAAAGTGTAGTAGACTCGAACGTTTCAGTTCAGTTTCACTTTCATAGAAAGAAGTATGAAACGGATATGTTTTCGTATCATTTTTTGATTTTCGTATCATCCTCCCAGCCAAATTCATATAACTACCTTTACAATATTCCGATTCTGAATTATCGAAACAAATCTATCCGAGCCCTCGCATAGTCAAGTGAACTCACATATTCACATAGAGGATAGAGAAGCAATCCAAAAAAATTGACAAATTCAACAGTACTATCTATGGATACTGCTACGAAGCAGCACCTTGAAAACACTGTTAGTAGGAAACAAGACTGGATAGATGAAACTCCTACATTAGCTACTTTTGATAAAAGTCTTGTCTTGAACAAGCACAAAAAACTTCGGGATTCTGTGTATCTTAAAACTCCAAACTCACCAGGTTTTCCACCATATGGCACATCATATGAACTACAACAGCGAATGTATGGTTTTACTGGAAGAAGTCGTCGTTTGTCTGATCCAAGTATTACAGTGGGTAAAGATTGTTCGAACAATATAACTTCACTACATAAATATTTCCTGCAATACGATCCTCTTTCTATCTCTAAAAATGGAGCTGAAACACATATTCAACCGTTGACAAATATAGTCGATGATGTACCGGAAACATATCAAGATGAGCAAACAAAAATAAAGAAAGAACATCCTCCTATAGCGTGGGATATAAATATAAAAACACCAAAACTTGAAATGAATTCGTATAAGTCAAGTTTTCCCATACCTGATACTGGAAGAGATGTTGATCTTGAGGGTTTTACAACTTATACTGGAAGAGATGTTGATCTTGAGGGTTTTACAACTGATACTAGAAGAGATGTTGATCTTGAGGGTTTTACAACTGATACTGGAAGAGAATATGGTGTTGCTCTTGAAGAGTTTCCGTTTAAAATTAAAGACGTTCTCGGTGATTCTACTGCACCATTAATGAAAGACGTTCTCAATGACTATACTGCACCATCAACATTAGTTTCTAGTTCACCTTATTTAAAGTATGTCACTTTGAATGCTTCAAAAGATGAATCAATGAAAGATATAAATAAAGATGCAAAACATAAGTTACCATACTGTGTGGCATGTATGTTTTATTTTTTTTTTAAACAAAAAATCGAATTTATTTTCGTACGAAATTTTGTACCTAACGATTTTTTTTTTAAATATTTTTCCAAAATACATTAAAACGAGTTCGGTCATTACTAGATCAAATAGCAAACAGTACAATGGTAAAAGGTTTTGATTGCATATACGCATTATCTGAATTATGCTTTGAACTGACAAATGGTCAATACGTCGAGCAATTAGTAAATGATAGGCAAAATAATGACTTTTTTAATCGTGAGTTTTTGCCACTTTGTAAATCAAAACTTCTTCTAGAGTATAAAAAAAATAGTATAGAATTTAATACACTTTTGTTCAAGTTCATCACAAGGTTAGGCGAAAAATGTATCAAATTACTACCTGAAATAAAGCGATGTTTTCACATTGTTTTGGAGGAAATTAAGCAAAGTTCGACAAATTCCACAAATGTTAAACAAAATTCAGCTGAAAAATATAAAAACCCTCTGCCCCAGATAAGTCACGAAAAAAAATTATTAGTAAGACAAAGAAGTGAAATTTTAAATGTATTAATTGCTCTAGGAACTCTAGGAATACAAGAATGTTTGTTGGTCATAAAAGATGGCACATTAGAACTTGATAAGGCGATATTAACACACCTCTGCAATTTGCCTCAAATTCAACAGTTATGTATTATACCTTTACTTTGTTCTCAGATGGATATTGTAATTTGTTCAAAGACAAAATTATCTATGATAATATCTCTAGGATACGTATTTTGCACAATTTCCACTACAGAAACGAGAAAATCTATGACTGCCACAGATTTTGATAAACAGTATGCACAAATTGTAATTAGAGTTGGGGGGATCTTAGAACGTTTTTTATTAGAGAACCCTAAAAGTAGTATACGCCATAAATGTAAGATTGCAGCTGGATGGGCTTTGCGTACTCTCCCATGCTCTGGGGTAAATATTTTAGTATATCATATGTGTAATACTGAAACAACCTCTTTAGTGAAACGCATTTGTTGTTGGGCTTTAGGTATAGACTTTCATACAAAACGACGATCTTATATAAACATTTTCGTGGATAATGATTATGAAAGAAAACAAAAGAAGCAAAAAAACAAAAATTATGGAATCGAAAAACAAAAGCAAATAGTAGAACTTAAACTTTGTTCTAAATATCCTAAAACTCGCAAAAGTATAAATGGCGTAGATGACACTAAATCATATACATCATCTACAATTAGCAATTTATATAAAGATAATAATATTCTTCCAAATGGTATTTATGTAAAAGGCCGTGGAGAAATACAAAAAATACAAGAACTACAAAAGATTGAAGTTTTTTCAATTTCTGAATTTAGATATGAATTGACTAGAAATTCGTTTGGGCAAGATTTTAACTTTGGTCCTTTAAAAACGTACTGGAACGTACAACATTCAGAACTTTATCATTATACTCTCCGTTTAGATCCACAAGAAATATTAAATTCTTTTCAGAGAATATTTGAAAAACAAAGTTTTGATTACACAAATATTATACCTATTGAGAGAATGTACATTGATGATGATATTGATGATGATGCAATCAAAAGAGATTATAGTAATGCTACGAAAACCAGTAAAAATCCAAAACGTCAAATAATATCATCGATTGGATGGCTTTGTGACAGTTCAATGGATTGTAAAATTATTGATGCACTATTATTCTCTCTTCAAGATTTAGATAAAGATGTTTGTATTGCATCAATAGCTACATTAAGTACTATACAACTGCCTTTACCTAAACTCATTCAAGTGATCCAAGCATTCTTTGTCACTCTTTGTGATAAGGAGCAATCCATCCGAAATGCAACGGTGACTGCATTTGGTTCTCCAGTTATTAGACAAACAGTTGACTTATATGATCAATGTAACATAAATGGTAATAATAAAAACACGACGGAGAAACAAGTAAAAACAAATACTCTTCTTTCTGAAAAAATTGTTTTATGTCTGTTAGAATCCCTTGCTGATAATTTTTGGTTAGTGAGAACGTCTACAGTTGCTGTGTTAGGTTTATGGGGACATCAAATTGCTATTCCACATTTGCTTCATTGTATCTATAAATCATTTCCTAAAGAGGATTGGTTACTTGACAATACTATTGATGACAAGATGAGCAGTGAGAGAATATTACTAGAACAAGAATATAAAATTGATTCTACCACTAGAATTCAAACTACTTTAGTATCATCAAAAGTTCCATCGCGTATTATTGCATCCGCACTAATGCAAATGGGGTCCAAAGGTGTTTCATGGGTTATAGATATAGCAGCAAAGTCAAAGTCTTCAAAACTTCGAGTTTCGTTTATTTCTGTATTAAGTACTTTAGAAATCGATAAAACTTGCAATACATTACTATCTCGAATTGTGACATTATTAAGACGTTTAACACTTGATGATAACGTAGATATACGATGTACTTCTTTACAAGTTTTATACAAATTACACAAAATGTCAAGAAGTAGCCCTAACCCTACTATCCCAGTATTAAAAAAGAAAATTGTACTTGCTATAGTTTTAAGGTCTTTGAATGATCCATCCAACAAAGTGATTTCAACTGCACAATCAATATTAAAACATGCCGGTGACAAAAATATACTAACTAAGTGTGTATTAAGAAATGCCAATCCATGTATACGGAAACAAGCAGCTTTGTGTCTAAATAAATAAATAAAAAAAATATAAAAATTGTCAACTAATTGTTTTTTTATTTTTTGGTAGTAAACTTTACAAAATTTTCATAATCTATTTTCCCATCTCCATCAACATCAGCCACGGAGACAAGTAAATTTGCCTCGTCTGTACTCAATGGATTGTCACCTGTCGTAGTTAATACCTTCACTAGTTCTGAAGAAGAGATCAGACCTGTTTTATGTTCACTTCTTTCAAATGCGGAAAAAGCAGAAATAATTTCTTTTTGAGTAGGAGAGATCATCTTTATCGCAGACATGAAAAATTGAAACTGTGACAAGTTTAAAGTTTCGTTACCACCGACTGATTGGATTTGTGCTTTGATTTCATCATCGGTTTTGTTTTGTCCTATCGACTTGAACATATTCTGTAAATCAGCGACACTCAATTCTCCTCTTGCGTCACGATCAAAAACAATGAAAGCTTCAGCGAAAGTTTCTTTATCTGCATCAGATACCGATACTGGCATATCTATTATTATATTTAGATATTACCTTTTTATTTATAACAAGGTTTTACCTCAAGCAAATCAAGAGGGAATAGCAAGTGAAAGAAAAACGTATCTATATATACTAGTTCGTATTATATTTTCGGAGAGAAAAAAAATCCATTTGACGACGAACGTTATTTTGCCGTTATTTTTCAAATCGACTTTTCGAAAAATTTGACAAAATATAAAACAGAAAAACACCAACTTCAAGTATCCAATACACTACTTTCTGTAACCCACAGCTTAATTCTGACAGCAGATTTGATGCTATTCTTGATTGAAATATCCAAGAATGGTCTCAGATTTTAATTAGACTTAACAGTCCCTTCAAACGCGTTTTTCTTTTACTGAAGATTTGGATGATTCCTCTACGAAATCGGTGTTGAATTATCTATAAAAAATGATAGTCTAAGAGATGATACATCATTTGAGTACAATAAAGTGAAACAAAGATAAAATAATCATTTGCAAATATTATTGAATATGATGACATCATAACAACCAAAAATAAATAAAAGATATACAAATTAAACATTAAATAAAGAAGAATATTATGTTAGTAGATTTTATTTTCTTGCCAATATAACGCAATTTTACCTTCACTAACAATGTAGTTTTTTTTCTGACTCAATTTTGTACAACAAAAAAATGTGCAAAAATATTTTGATTTTTTTACAATAGCTGGAAAAAATGATTAATCACCTAAGATATGTTTAAGAGTAAACACTGTAAGAAGGAAAGCCCAATTACCTTGAACCATTGATAATGATCTACCAGGCACGCCATTATCAGGCACCCATTTCTCATAAGGATCTGAAGTCTCCCCGGAAGTCTCCCTGGAAGAAGGCCCCCTCGAAGGTTGCAATGCTCCAGGGTCTGTTTTAATGTCTGGAGGTGGTTGCGCCCCACACTCTACCCGCAACTCATCCAATGCCACCTTCTTAGACAACCCCGCTGTATCACTTTCAGCTTTCAAATTATTGAATTTAGCTTCTGCCGCAATCAATAAGTCAGACTTGGTTGTGTAATCTGTCTTTGTCGCATTATTACCATTGCTCTTCAAGTTCAGCTTTTCCCGTGACACCTCTCTCGCCGCCTGAGCCTTTTCCAACTCCCCATATGCTTTCTTCAACTCCTCATTCTTCAGCGCTGATGTCTTCTTCTTTTCTGTATAACTATCTAATAACGCCGTCAAGCTCTTACACTCCTCCGCTGTTTTCCAAAGGGGCCCATTCTTCTCTGTTATTTTCTTAAGCGCAGCTTCTTTACGCTTAGCCTCTGCCTCTGCATCTGCTTTACGCTTAGCGTCATTGTTAAAATGAGTGTAATATTTTTGTAGCATTACAAATGAATAAATCAATATAACTTTGAAAAGTGTATAAAATATTTCAAAGAAACAATTTGAAATGTAAACAACGTACCATTTGTTTACCAGATGACTTTGATTCCCGCAATCCTTTTCACAATTTCCAACAATCCCGTTTTTACAAATATTATATGGAAAATATGTTACATTGATTTTTTCTTAGTAAAGCTTAATAGTTTAAACGATGCAAAACTAACAGTACCATGTATTATCAATATAAACTACTCGGTGTAATATCTACAATATGATAACTCTACAACACTTGAATAAAAATCAATGTCGAAAAAATATAGTATTGAATGTACAATTTAGAAAATACTTGCGATAATGTCTATAATATGTCAAAACTCCGTCATAAATGATTAAATATTAACTTTATACAGTACATTTTAAATACGTAATATTAGGTAAAAAGTACCAAGTTTTTTTNGATATATGTGTTTTTTTGCCACAATGGTCACATTCTAAATCACGAATACACATATACTGTGGAAAATATATACATTTTTATTACTGAGTAAATACTATTAAAAGATGAGATATTTCAGCCTAATTTAAAATCAATACAAAATACTTGATGTAATGCAATAATATCTTAATTATAAATACAAATAAATAAACAGTGATATCACAAAAATACGTAAAATTGTTGAATTTCTTTTGATAAATAGAAAATGCCAAATATGATTTGTATTATATGTCAATTGTAGTACAAATGAGTTATAACACTATTTGTCTATGGCTTCAGTTAACTACAACTTTGTTTGAAATCAATAAAAAGTACCCCTCAACATTCTTCCCACAAATGGGAGACCTAAACCAGCTAGCATTGCACTCTAAATAATGTACATAATAAATGAATGATAAAACACGTGAATAATGATAATTTGTCAAAGGTTTTTCTTGTTATAGTAATAAGTTCAAGAGATAGAACATTCTCGATAAAATGTGTTCCATATGCAAATAATAAGAAATGTGAATGATAATTTTTGCAAGAGATTCTTGGTTGCAGCAATATTTGTTATAAATGCTATATACAGCATATAATGTAGCAAAATATACAAATAATAAGAAATGTGAATATTCAGAACTCTACCGAGAGATTCATTGGTTATAGCAATATATCTTATGATTGGCAAATACGAAATATAATGTGTGAAATATTTGCATTGAAAACAAATAAAAAAATGTTGATGCTATAATTATAATTATTCTATTGACTGTAATAAATCGAAAATGCCAAATGTGGCGCATATTGTATGTCAACTTTACTAAAAATGAATAAACAATGATAGTATAGAAAGTTCAGTATTACAGTTATACTTTAAATAACGTAGAATACTCGGTATAAGCCTTAAATGGGGACCATGCATGAACTGTTTCAATTTGATTCACGACAAATACAGCCAGTAGAAATGATGTAAGGTATTTTGTTTTCATCGTTGTCATCGCTAGTTGAGTAGATATATATATATATAGATAGTTCAATGTGTAAGTGAAATGAAACTTGTTCTATTGGAATACTCATTGTGTAATAAACACGATAATAGACCGACATTCTTGCTTGAAATTTATAGTTCTTTTGTTAAACTTCAAGTCAGAATCAAAAATGCATATAAGTCATAATTTAATAGATTCATTGTAAAATCTCATTTTGAATGTCTCCAGTACTAGTTTTGCATTTCAACGTCCAGTCTAAAGTTTGTCCATTTGGACTTTCAATTAGAACTTTCGTGTTATCAGAAACGATACTTCAAATTGCATTTAAAGTGTTGGATATGGGAAATAGTAGTAATTGTGTGTGTGGTCTACTTACCTGCTGGGGAAGAATATCAGTTGATTTTTATAATACGCTCCTTCTTGCGTTAGTTAAATCAAGAACAAAAAGAACAACAAAATTTTAAAAACGTATCTTTGAAATTTGAATGAAACTCTCTCTATATAAGGTAAAGCGAAGCAGGTTTGTGAAATTTTTTGTGAGCTGACTCGACATTTTTGACTGGTTCGTAGTTCGTACCAATTAACTACACTCGTCTCGTGACAAAATTGCTACCAACAACTCCAACAACTACCGACTGTGCCGAGAAGCTTCGCTGACAGTATTAACAGAGATAGACTTTTCAAAGAATTCATATTATTGTGCATTAAACTTTGGTAGAATTGAAGATGGCGTCTTGGACTGTATCAGGGGAAGTATTAGGTCCAATGATGAAGCAGTTAAGTCCTCACTCTTCTAGAAATCGAAGGGGATCAAACCAATTACATAGGTCAAGAATTCCAGACTCACCCTTAATACCAAGACCACCCACTTTAGCTGGTGTTTCTAGCATTCGACATTCGCATAGATTACCTAGTTTATCAGACGATTCTAGCATTCAACATACTTTACATTATAATGAAATTGGTGGTGCTGATGAGGGTGATACACGTTGGAAAGTGCAACTAAAACGTATAGCAGTTTTGTACTTCCCAATAATGATGACATCTGTGTTTGAGTTTCTTCCAAATGTTGCAGGTGTAGCCATGGTGGGTCAATATCAAGGCAAAGATTTTGTTGCAGCTGCTTCTCTAGGTACAATGTTTAATAATGTGTTTGGCGTATCATTACTACTTGGTCTAATAGCTGCCCTGGATACACTAAGTACTCAAGCAGCAGGGGCAAATCGCTTTGACTTGCTTGGTGTATATTTTTTGAGGGCTTCATTGGTAGCGTCCCTTCTTATGATTCCAACAACTATATTTGGATATTTCTCAGGTAATGTACTTTTATTTGTTCACGTACCTGCTCATATAAGCCATTTAGCTGGAAAATATTGCCGTTGTCTTTTAGTTGGTGTACCGTTCACTATATTATATGAACTCATTAGAAAGACAATGTCAGCTCGTAGTGTAGTAAAACCTTTTATGTGGATAGCGATGTTTTCTTTAGTTTTTAATATTGGACTCACACTTGTATTATTGAATGGTTCGTTGGATTCAATATTAGGGAATTGGGGGAGTAACCTTGGATTTGAGTGGTGTGCAGTTGTTCAGTCAATTACATCTATATTACGTGTCATTCTTTCTATATTGTATATAACTTATTATGATCTTCATAAACCATGTATACCACGACGATCTATATGGGTGGAAATTATGAATTTGTCAGGTTTATATCAAATACTCCAATATGGCTGTCCTGCAATTTTGAGTATAGGTTTAGAATGGTGTATGTTTTCAAAATTGAATTGTTTACCTACATTTTGTTTCGTACAAAATTTTGTACCTAACGAATTTTTTTAAAACCTAAAAAAAAAATATTTTTTCACAATACATGGGCTTTTGAGTTATTGAATCTTTTAGCTGCAATGTTACCTGATCCAACCACTGCTCTCGCAGTGAATGCTGCTTTAATGAATAGTACAGCATTTACATACGTGGCATTTACTCTACCGTTGAGCACTGGTTGTTCTATTGTCATTGGAAATGATTTGGGTGAAGGCAAAATAAGAAACGCAGAATCTGCTTCAAAAGCATCATTATTTGCTGCTTCTGTGATGGGTCTCTTAATTTGTTTAGGAATGTTCCTACTTAGACACAATATTCCACTTCTTTTTCTCTCTCATCCTACAGAGAAATATATTAGAGATACCGAGAAATGGTTGATTGTGTTAGCATTGTATCAAATAGTGGATACAGTAAATGGTGTTGCACAAGGTCAGTTAAGAGCCATTGGAAAACAAACAATAGCTGCAAAAGTAATGTACGTTTCAAAATTAATTTTTACCTACATTTTATTTTCTCAGTACATGCCGTACCTAACGATATTTTAACTAAAAAAAACTATTTTTCACAATACATGTTTTGTGTGTATTGGATCCTTGGGATTCCTTTAGGTATTTTATTAGCTTTTTGGAAAGTGTTTGATCTTGGCATTGGTGGTCTCTGGTGTGGAGTTGCTGTTGGGTTGACACTATCGTCTATTCTTTGTACAGTTATAATGTTGCGTAGTGATTGGACGGAACTTTCAGAAAAAGCCTTGGAAAGAATCCAAGCAAATGATGCGAATGCTGTCGATACGAATATTGAGGGTATTAATAATGAATATACTGCTGTACATAGTAATAATAATACAAATTATGGAAAGAGTCATCAGTCTATTTCTGTGGGTAATAGTCGGAGAGAATCTGTTGAATCAAGCAAAAGTTGTGATTTTGAAAATTTTCCAATGTTTGCTCGTGCAACTAGTTATCATTTACGCACTGACTCTTTTAATTAATTATTGAATTTTATCTGGAATATATAATAAAGGTACTTGTTCTGTAGAAAACGATTTGAATAATTTATTATATTTAAAAACAAATGACTACTGAAATGATTTTTCTGATATATCCCATGTTTGTATATTTCGTTTTGTTTGGGCAACTATTTCCTTATTATCAGCATACTGTGTTATACCTTTATTATAGTAAGCATCATCTGTATTGTCATTATATTCATCATACTTTGTTATACCTTCATTATAGTAAACATCATCTGTATTGTCATTATATTCATCATACTGTGTTATACCTTCATTATAGTAAGCATCATCTTTATTGTCATTATATTCATCATACTTTGTTATATCTTTATTATAGTAAGCATCATCTTTATTGTCATTATATTCATCATACTGAGTTATATCTTTATTATTATAGTAAGCATCATCTTTATTGTCATTATATTCTTCATACTGTGTTATATCTTTATTATAGTAAGCATCATCTTTATTGTCATTATATTCACCATAATTACTTACATCATCTACCACCCCCCACTTTGTTTCACCATTTATAGAATTATAATAAAATTTTTCATCGTCTATTGTCCAACATGGAATCCAATTATTAAAATTGTGAGGACTCTGAGGATATTTTCTATGAGGTTCTGGAGGAGAAATCATTGCTAGAGATTCCCAATCATTATTAATGAAATCAGTGTCAGATTGTATTATTGGTGGCGGTGGTGGCGATTGTATTATTGGTGGCGGTGGTGGCGGTGGCGGTGGCGCAACAATCACTACATCAGTATCTGAGTCAGTATAACTTGTGTAATAGCTATCATCTTCAGGTATATCTTCACTAGAGTCAATTTTTAATGTATTCATTTTGGAATCATTGCTTTCTATACTTGAAGAACAAATATCGTTTCTCTTTGCTATTTTGTTGCGTTTCCAAGAAAGTCTTTGCATACTAGCTTTTAATAAAGTTCCAAAATATGATAGTGATTTTTTTCTTTTACGTAACGAATATCTTGAGTTATTGCTATCAGGGGCACTCACTGAATTTTCTTTATTTAGGTCACTTTTGTTGTACTCCCCCATACCTGATGGAGACGTTAATGTATTATGTAATTCTCTACCTGATGGAGACGTTAATGTACTATGTAATTCTCTACCTGATGGAGAAGTTAATGTATTATGTAATTCTCTACCTGATGGAGACGTTAATGTATTATGTAATTCTCTTCCTGATGGAGAGGTCAATGTATCACTGTATTTAGTTTCTTCATCTGTTTTCAAGAAATTTACGAGTTTTTTATGTTTCTCTTCAATTCTTTTGTTTCTATCTTTCGTGTGTGACGGTTTAGCATATTTACGTTTACCGAAATACTTTCTAATACCTTGCTGCTGTTTAACAGCAACATCAAGTCCCACGTCATCTGCCATTTTTGCTACTTCCTAGATATCATTGGTTGTATATTTTTTCGTTGTTGTATCTCGTGATAATGACCAAAGTTCTCTTCACTTTGAATATAGCTAGTACATCTGAGGTACTAAGCAAACTAATTTACGCAATAGTTATAGGTAATATTGCAAGCTAAATGTAAGTAGATACACTATATATAGCTATATATTAGGTAGACGGAATAGAAGGATGAACCTAAAAATACCGTAACGGTCTTTTTGAATGAGTTTTTCGATTGACCGCGATCATCACGATCAGTCAGATCGACTTTTATTAAAGAATCATATCGACCCTGGAACTGTGTATATAAATTAAAAACTTTCCACATTTATTTAAACGGAGGAAAAGTCAAATCTATACAAATGATTAAAGTGCTTAGTATTGCACTATGTTTTATAGCAATAG
This sequence comes from Stramenopiles sp. TOSAG23-6, assembly GCA_900128565.1. Lineage (NCBI taxonomy): Eukaryota > Stramenopiles sp. TOSAG23-6. The sequence continues at coordinate 2,308 of LT635985.1, read as the reverse complement.
TTTTCAAAATCTATTTGAATACTATATATTCAAGTGTTCCTGGTGGTGATAGTGGAGAGTTGATGACAGCAGCGTGTAATCTCGGGTCAGCACATCCTCCTGGTTATCCGCTTTGGACGATACTTGCGGCTATGTTTTATCGCTTACCTTTGCTTGGTGGAAGTCCTGCTTTTAGAATAAATATGTTTTCGGCTTTGTGTGACTCTCTTGCTGCCGGAGGACTTTTCATTTCAATGTTTTATACTTTTAGTAGCGTTTCTGATCCTGCTTTGGTCCATTTGAAAAAGAAAACATTTTTATTTTGTATTGCAAGTGGTATATATGCTGCTGGTATATTCGCATTTTCTCCTACAATTTGGTTATATGCTGTTCAGGGTGAAGTTTTTGCTTTGAATAATTTGTTTGTTGTTTTTATTTTACTTCAGTTTCTTTCTTTTGAAAGTCACTTTAGTTTTTTTCTACTACAACAAAAAAATACAAATGAAAAAAAGCGAATGAACATTAACTCAACTACATTACTGAGTGATGCTTGCATTGGTGCACTGCTGTGTGGTTTAGGATTATCAAATCAGCATACCATAATTTTTCTTGTTATACCTATAGCAATTTGGGTTTTGTACTGTCTATTTTCAATCCCTAACCCTACTCGTTCAAAGATACGTATTGTACGTTTTCATTATGAATTTCAATTGTTTTTTTTTTCGTACGAAATTTTGTACCTAACAAATTTCGATTTTTTTTTTTTACAATACATGTTCTATGGCTAACAGTAAGTTCTTTCTGTGGGTTTCTCCCATATCTATATTTAGTGTATGCTTCTAATTTAAAACGAAAAGATGGTTGGGGTGACCAAACAACTCTTTCAGGATTTTTGACACATTTTTTACGCATGGAGTATGGTACATTTCAATTAACTGATACAAATGGAGATATAGATGATAATATATATGTGTGGTTGCGACTTCGTGACTATTTTTATACTCTTCATTCAAAAGAAAGTGGAATAATTTCAATAGTATTGGCTATCATTGGTACATTTTGTACATGTAAAAAAAAGAAAAGTGGAGTTATACTTTGTATATCGACTCTTCTGTACTTATTTGTTATGAGTTATTTAGCAAATATGGATACTGAAAATCCATTATTACAAGGTGTATACAAAAGATTTTGGCAACAGTGTAATATTGTTGTTTTTTATTTCTCAGGTGTTGGATTTTTTAATGTCACTCAACATGTTTTTGATTACACTTTGGTATCATCAAAACAAAGTAAACTTTTCAAATTTGGGAATATTTATTATTGTCCATTACTTATTGCAGTATCTCTCGTTGTGTATCAGTGTATTATAAATTATAAATCGAGGGATTTTTCGAATCAAAAGTATATTGCAGAATATGGGAGAAATATACTTGAAAATTTACCACCTAAAAGTNTTTTTTTATCAATGGAAGATATTGTACACAATGCAACAAAATACGTACAAGAATGTGAAGGATTTCGTGTTGATGTTTCTGTTTTATCTGTTCCTTTGATGACATATAGTTGGTGGTATACTACACAACATCGTCATTATCCAGAAATAATATTTCCCAATCATCGAACGTTTTACCCGTTTCACCTACAGTTGGAATCGCTTTTCAAATTTCACTCCCCATTCATTTTTTTAAGGGTTAAAAAACATTGAAATTTGAAATTTGTATTTTTTTGTATTAGAAAATTTTGTACCTAACAAACAACGCAATGATGCTTTTAGACAAAAGAAATATTTTTTCACAATACATGTTATCATCCGCATGAAAAGGATGGCTATAATATGGCTGAATTTCTTGCATTAAATATTAGTAAAAAAGAGATATTTATTACAGGTCATTGGTATGATGGCGATGATACACCAATGCAAGTATTTGATCGTATAAATTTTGGAATTGTTGATAAAATAGTGATACAAAATCAATATGAAGGAAAAAGTATGGAATGTGAAATTTGGGGTCAAACGCAGGATATTGTTTTACAAATATATGAGCCATCCGATGAATCAAATATACTAGGGTTAGGGTTATCGACAAATACATTTCAAAAATTTATTCACAAATTATTGAAATTTTTGAAAAAATACAAACTTCCTCCCCTACTGAGTATTTTTGATAATGAATCATGGGAAGTTGTTGTACGAAGAAAATATATTGATGCCTGGATTTCTAGTGCTTCTTCTGTATCGACTCTTTTTGATCCAAGACAATTACCACCAAAAACAAAAAAAACAAAAAAAACAAAAAAAACAAAAAAAACAAAAAAAACAAAAAAAACA
>LT635984.1:0-26790 GCA_900128565.1 Stramenopiles sp. TOSAG23-6 | reverse complement strand
CCATTCAGCCTTTTCTTTATCAGCTCGAATAACATCTTCATCATGTAGTTCTATTGCAAATTGCTTTTCTTCAGTCGTAGCATTCTTCCATTTAGCAGCAAGAAGTTTCATCAACTCCGGATTAGTCGCTTCAGGATTAGATGCTTTCATTGATGCGCGGTGATGCGTGGTAAAATACACATATGCTGACACAGCTCGCTTAGGACCTTTCTTTTTCTTTTTTACTTGTTCTTCTTCACCACTATCGGGATCGGAGTCTACCCATTCAGCCTTTTCTTTATCAGCTCGAATAACATCTTCATCATGTAGTTCTATTGCAAATTGCTTTTCTTCAGTCGTAGCATTCTTCCATTTAGCAGCNAGAAGTTTCATCAACTCCGGATTAGTCGCTTCAGGATTAGACGCTTTCATTGATGCGCGGTGATGTGTAGTAAAATACACATACGCAGATAAAGCTCGCTTAGGACCTTTCTTTTTCTTTTTTTTTGTGGTCTTCTTCGATGAAACCTCCTTCTTGCCTTCCATTTCACCCTCAGACTCAGCTTCAGACTTGGCCGAAGCTTCTTCTTCCCTTCGCTTGCGGTCCACTATAGCAAGGACAATGCTTTTAATACGGTCCTTCTCAGACCTGAGAGAATTCTTTTCAAGGTGAAGCTTTTTCTCGAGGATTCTACGAAGCTTTTTCAGTGATATATCTGGCTGAAATGCGTCTTCGATACAACGAGATAAATCCTCGTCATCTATATCTGCCATTGTATCAAACTGAAAGAAAATGTAATTCAACAACTACCAACAACGATAGATGATTCTATCTACGTATATATCAGAGAATCTGCTAAACAACCACCGAACGAAAATAGCTACTGAAATTTCAAATTTGGCTTGCCACGTGTCATTTTATTCGTTGTTTATTTTTCCGATTATTTTTTTACGTTAAATAAAGAATATACGATCAATGTCCTTGGTCGGTACCTACAGTACCTTATACCAGACATCATTCAATTATGATTCCTTCCCACAATATATACAATCCAACTATAATGCTCACTTGAAACAAAAAAATATTCTGTGGTATGGGCGATTTGAAAAAAAGGGACACTACTAAGTTCACAAAAAGATTTCAGCTTCAAAAAGGATTTGCATCGAAAGTAACTAAAAGTTCAAAGCAGCGACAGTTGCAACATCAATATCAGAAGCAATCCAAACAAGCATTGCCTACTATTGATAACATAGTACGAGAACAAAAAAGTAATAAAGATGAACTGAATAAGAATAGAGAAGCACATCGAAACCTGCGACAAATGAAAAAAAACATCGAGATTGAGAAATACCACTTCAAAAATGAAACATTAACCACAAAAGAAAAAAAAAGACTAAAGGAGAAACGCAACGCAGCCATTATGGAAGAGAATTGTCGCATGATACAGATATTAGAAAAAGCCTCTGGAAATATACTTTCATCCTTGGCCACGAAGAAAATAAACCAAAAATTTAAAAATATCAGAACAAATGGAAAAACTGGATATTTTATCAGCGATTTTACTGTTACAGCAAAAAACCGAGACCTTGAAGAAGATTCAATTCCTCTACGTTCTAAGAATAACTCTAAAAAATACTTCGAAAACAAAATCTTGGTGCAAAAAAATGCAAAGATGAACAAAAAAAGAATGCCAAAAAGTTCAACGAAATTAAAAATGTACCGGAAAGATTGGAGGAAACATAAGTGTAATACAAGGAATTTTTATGATACCAAGTCGCAGAGAAAACCCCCGGCTAACTATAGGAATGACAACCGAAAGTCTAAATTCGTCAAACGCTGTAAAAGAAAGACACTTAATAAAATCAGGTTACTCCCGAATTTGGCATACACAAAAGCTTATCGGGTAAAACGTTCCATAAATAGTGAAAAATTGAAGAAGCGGACACATGGACCTCAATTATTAAGTCCATATGAAACCACTGTATACCCACAGGAGATCCTTATGTTGAAGAGATCCTACCAGATTCAATCTGAAATTGGAAGTTCTTTGGCATGCTCACCGTGGGAGATATCGCTTTTTGACTATAGTATTGCAGAAACGAATTATGCAGTTACTGAGGGAATACGCATATATGGGACACGTAATAATAGAATAGACCAGCTAGAAAATTTCACAGCGAAAGCAGAGGTGTTTATACCTATGAGTGATCTCCAGAAGATATGCAAAAATATCGCAATATTCGAAGCAGCATCTCAGAGTATAGCTCTTCTTAAAAACAGAGGAAAAAACATCCGATTATCGCATATTTATCAAACACGAAAGCTTGACGAAACTTTACGAAGAGCAATTGGAAACAAACTGTTACCGATGATAACATTTGCTGCTTCTAAAGGAGAAACAAGAATTAATGAACTTCCAGAAGCCGAATCTGAAGAAGCATCCTTTGAATTTAAACTTAGAACAAATGGTTGCCCATGGCACGCCTATGATAAGTATGTTGATGCTGCGGTTTTGATACAGCGAAATTTTTATCGCTTTAACAATAGCTTTCAGAAACAAAAACATCAAGCAATCCATATTCCAAAAGTTTATCCTTCGCAAATGATTGATTCACCCAATAAGATAGTTACCGAAGAATCAACACACAAACTCGCATCTAGGATACAACGCTGTGTTCGCCGGCGGATAGCACAAAAAAAAATATATACAAATATTGATGGACAAGTTAAACGTGATTATACAAAAAACAGGAACTTGCATGTACAAGTACTTTTACCAATAAAAAAAACTTCACAACGAAAAGATCAACATGTGGATAAGGTATCTTTAGACAAAAAGATTTCATTCAAAAGTTCCGTCACCAACTATTATACCACGGTCTGCAAAATCCAGAGTATTGCAAGACGTTGGATTTTTTTAAACAAGGCAAGACAAGAACGCGGTGATGCAATGCAAAGAAAAGACCAGAGCAGGTTTAGTTGTGTAACGAACGAGCAACAGACTAAATTTCTACATAATACATGGAACTGCAGTGCTCGAATCATACAGCGAGAACTTAGTTACTATATTCAAAAGAAAAAAAATGACCAATTGAAGCAACGTAGTGCTGGAATAATCATACTAAGAGTAATTCGGCAATACGTTAAACAAACAAAACAGTTGGAGCACACGAGCGCTTTAAAAATACAAAGAATGATTCAGCATCATGTCAGAGTGATGCGACATACTGAATTGAAATTGAGGAGTTCTTTTATAATACAAAGAACAATTGAACGTTACTTACGACAGAAAAAAAAGAGAATGATTGAGGTTAACAGTGCGTATATGATACAGCGACTAATTCAGCAATATGTTATGCATAAAAAAAAGGATAAATTAATTCACAGGAGTGCTTGCATAATACAGCGAACTATTAAGGATCGTATTAGACGAAAAAAAGTTTCTGTATTAAAGAATATTAGTTCGTTTGTAATACAGAAAATAATGAAGAACTATATACGACACATAAAAACCACAAAATTGGAGCAGAAAAGTGCATTTCTAATACAGCGAAAAATTAAATGTTACCTAGAATATATAAACAATGAAAGACGGAAGCAAGAAATTACTTTGTCAAAAGATAATCTAACACGAATGAATGTTCAACTATTACGCAGCCGTTTGGCCGAAAAACAGGAAGAGGTTAAAAAGAACGAAAAGGACATGTTATTATATTTTAATCTCTTCAGTACGTCACAGTCAAAGTTCAAGCGCGAGAGAATATACAACGAAGAAGTTTGTAATTGGACGAACCAACAAAAGTATGTAAACGACACAATTCCCATAAAAAATGTCGAATTAGAAAATTCAAATGTATATTTAAAAATTTCGTCTGATGCTGCAATACGAGAAACAACGGCAATGTTAGACGCAGCATTAGATTACATAAGTGCCTTCCTAAATGTTGAAGTGCCATTGAAAGAAGGTTGCAATTAACAAGTGCGTTTACCTTTGACTATAGATACGCTCTTGTCGCTATATAGATATATGAAAATAAAGTATCTACAATTAAGACATAACTCAGAATTTCAGATTGTTATTTAATTCTTTTTTCCGAAATTTAATGCTTCGTATAACAAAAGCTTTTATGATCAAATATTTTTTCTTCCAGCTGTCGACTGTTTTTTTAATAATGCGGCAGTTTTGCGCCCGTAAAGACCACGAAATACCCTCTGAATTTCGACAGAAGCTGGTATGAATATTTTCTTGTGCACCTCCATAGCTTCATCCTTAGATAATCCAGATGAATTTCGAAGTAGTCGAATTGCTTTCTCATATTCTCCTTTAGGTAACAATTTATCAATAACATCGCTGACGTGCATTTCCATTCGGGGCATTATTTCATCAACATTTGCCGTACCTCTCGCTTGTCGTCTGTATACCGCAGCAAGAAACAGTTCCCGTAACGTTTCGAAATTTTTCTCAAATGGTGCATATTGGCTTTCGAGTGACACAAGACGATCGACATCTTCACTGACATTAAACAAGGAAGTATGTGCCTTCCTTTTTTCGCCATAGTTTTTCTCTCTACTGAGAGTTCCAAGCATTGTTTTTACATTCTCGCAGCTTCGTTTTATAAGTGGACTGTTTGTTTCTCGAAAACGCTTTCCACGATATGACGATACAATGAAACAGTAATCTGACGGAGGATTTGTTGGATCAACGCCTCCATTCGCATCAGGATGAAGGATGAGGAAATTGTGTGGCGCAAGTTCTCCTGAACGAGTTAGTGCAATTGTCTGAAGATGAAAGACTCCTACTGACGAAAGCAGCTTATCCATAGTTCTAACAAGTACACTTTGACAATGAACCATGTAATCCGAGCGGGCCAACCGGTGGTGCTGACGTTCGCTCGAAGCTTTTAATTCCTCCACACTATTTCCAATAACTTGAAAATTACTAATACTGGATATTTCTCTCTCTTTATGCACTGTACGACCAGTGAAGGCATTAGCCCAAAACTTTGCTGTCACATGACATGCAAATGGAGCTAAGATTTATAGGTTATATAAAAAAAAGTAAAAAGGTGAAAATGATGGTAAGAGATTAAAGTATGGATTTTTAGATGGTTACTGACGTACACCACGTTTCGGCTCCAGATAGATATATGTCTTTATCCCTCAATTTTGTTCCGGAAGCCGCATTCCACAAGCCCGCAACTGCTTCTTCATTTTTTGAAGCCCCGACTTGCCATTCTTGGCAATTGATAAACTGATTATCATGAATGATTTCATCAAACATACGCAAGGCGTTGGCAAATGAACCCACATTTTTAGGTGCATATTCATAGTTATCACGTCTTGAGTCAAGTTTGTTCAAGTATTTGTGAGCAGTGTGGCAATCAAATGATCCACCACTCTTTTCAGCTTGCACATTCCTGTAATAAAAGAAACTTATATACGTACGCATTTTCATCGTTTCCAAGAGGGCCTTTGCGAATGGAAGTTCATCAAACAGTTGAGCGTGAGCATGATCGATACTATTGAATGCTTTCCGAAGCTCAAGGTAACTCTTATAAAAAGGAGAACGGCTTTTTTTAGCCATATTACAACTAAAAAATGCGATACTATTCCTAGAACTCTGACTGTCATAGAAAAACATAGACCGTAATTGCTTTTTTCGCTGTGTTCTGTCGCCTGTTAGGTACTTTGAGTTGTCAAATTTTGATAAAAAGAATAGATTTCTCAATCGTACCGAAATATTTTTAAGCTTGAATTCAGTTTCATTTCCAGGTACGGCATCAACAATACTTACAGGAACTCGGCTATCGTTACTTTGTGTTTCACCAAGTACTAGAGCATGTCTCCCATTGAGTTCTGCCGCGTTTTTGAGACCATGAATTTGAACCACATGTCCCAATTTTGGAGAAAATGATTCATCAAATATTTTGTATGTTGTTTCGGCAACTTCTTTGCTTTTCACTTTTTCTCTTGCCACTTTTGTTTCCATTGCACCAGGTTCTTGAATATACATTAAATTTTTCACTTTTATTCCAAATGTTTTTCGCATTGATTGCAATTCGATGGGTACCCTTCCTTTCTTAACTTCGCCAATGACTAGCCCACGCTTTCCATTTAGGTCTTTTCTTGTGAGACCATGAACTTCAACTACATGACCTTTTTGCGGAGTAAATGCTTCATCGTACGCAAGGCGGTCAACTCTTTCTGCTTTATCACCACTTAAAGCAAAGCACGAAAGTATCAGAAGAATTACACCACAAAATATAAAACTTTTCATCGTTGCGAGGAATTTGTTCAAAGAAGGTTGCGTCAAAGAAGTTGTGTAAAAAGTGGCCACTTGGGGCAGGAACTCGAGGAACTCAAGAAAATTTATAATTGACGGTTATGTAGGGGATTTTTGGCGGATTTTTGGTTTGTTTTTTTTGATTTTATTCAATTGTCAATATTTCGTGTTTTTGTCAGGATAATTATTAATCAATCATTTGAGATTTGATAGGTTACCTAAAATAAACAGTATTATTCCTTCTTGTGTGAAGAAGAAAACTTTTTGATATTGTTAATATATTTATATACGGTCTTCGGTATTTCCATACAACAAAGTGTTGAGTATCATCTTACTGAAACCGTCACTTTAATCTACTGAAACCAAGAAAAGGATAAAAATAGAAGAGTCGTAATGTATTGAAAAGCTCTATTGAAATACTTCTCACATCGTCATAATTTATCCATCAAGTCCTCTTTCAATGACTGGAATAGAATATGGGAGCGTATCTGAACATACAAATGGAAAACATGTTCATCCGTTTCTTCAAAGAGAAGTAAATGGTGAAATGGGTAGTGACCTCGAGGTATCTCGAACTCACGCTGCATCTGAAATTGACGAAACTGTTGCTTATACTGTAAATGTTTGGGCTCAACGAATGAAAATGTTTTCTTTAATTCAAGGAGTTGCCGCTTCTCTCATGTGTTTTCCTTTTTTTAATACAATGTGGTTTGCAAATTTTATTGGTATTGTTGCTGCTGCTCATGGTGTTCAGGGTGCTACTCTAGAACGTCAAGACTTATTAGTGACTTACGAACGTTAAATCCACTACAATGCCCGAATAGAATAGTAGGGTTAGGGTTGAATTCACTACAAAGGCCCGAATAGAATATATCTTTTTATAACATCAATATTTATTCATTTGTATTTAAATTTTATATTTTACATTGTATATATTGTTCTTGAAATTTGTGTACTGATTAAAAATGTCGGTATTGAACTACATCAAAGCACGTATAATCAACTAGACGCAGTTGCTCATGTCGTAGTACATTACACTATTATTATATACTTTTCATTTTTTTCTTATATTTTTCTATATATATATTCTGTCTTATTTACATTCATTATTATATCTATTGAAAATACAGGTTTGTCTAGATTGGATCTTTGCACCTATTGGAATTGGTTTAGCTCTAAAACTATATAGTACATTACAAGTTCAAATGTGTGTAAATTAATAATATTGTATATGCAAATGTAATCTGTGCAGAAGACAGTTCACTAATCAAAGAAAATAAATTTTGTTTCTTACTAATTTGTTTTTGAATTGAATTGTTTGGATTTTTTTTTACATTTGTAATAACCAAAATGATTTAGATTCAAATTAGAAAGTTTCTAGAAATGCCGCTGGTCTCATTTGTCCATCTCGACCTACTCGAGCTTTTATATATGGTCGTAAACGTTGTTCTACAATTCGTTTTACTAGTTTCGTATTCCTATCTACTGCACTATACAAACAGCAAGTAATAGGATTTAACATGCAAAGACAACATTGGATGGGACCAAGTGGAAAACAATAGTACCAACATGCAACTGAAGGACAGTCATAAAATGGATCAGCACGTATTACAGTATCAAGTTCATTGATAACTCCATGCCAAACTTCATCAGGCACACCATAATTTTCAAGTGAAGAGTATCTGATTGCTTCAAACTCCTTTTTTTTGTCACATTCCAGAATAATTTTTAAAGGAAGAGTCAAAAAATTCTTTTGGGTTCTTGACATTGAGTTGTTGTACTTCATAGGCACAACCATTGGTATTGGTGAGGAATATGTTGACGGCATTGAAGTAGATTCAACTACAGCAGGATAAACATTGTATTGTGCTGGAGTAGATTCAATTACAGGAGGACCCATAGGACCCATACTGTATTGTGCTGAAGTAGTAGTTGTTGAAACATCTGGTCCTTTGGAAAGAATCTGAATCTTCGCAGTTGAGAATTCTGTTTCAGTCAACTGCCCAGCTTTATACAAATTAGTAAGACGCTCTAATTGTGAGGCAATATCATCTGGAGCAACTGTGGCACTTGTGTAAGGAAGCATCTGTCAAGTAAATGTTCTTTACTACTGGATGGTTGTTTTTTTCGTCGGGTATGTAAGGTAAGGTTGTATACTCCTCCTCCAGTTCAACTTCAACATCAACTATTTTCCAAAATATATTTGGAATATCGGTTATGAAACCGCCATAATAATTAATTCCCGAAACATCCGAAATGAAACACTTTACTTAATTAATTGAACCGTTGACCGTTGACTCAGTCTCAGTTGAGTTGTGTTCTATATAATACGATGCCATTTCCTAAAGCAATTAGAATTCTTCCATGTATAAGTATATTTTTTTCTGTTGGATGTATTACAGCAGGTATTATTGTAAGTGTCTTCTCTCCAAATTCTCCTCACAAACTTTTGTATTTGCGTTTGTGTTCTTCTAATTTTTTTTTACTATTAAAGTTGTATTCTCTACTAAAACAGTTACGCTCGTGGTATGCATGTTCATGTTACGGTGAAAGATGTAGAGGACAATCAAATATAGTTGACCGAATATTTGTTTCTTCTTCTGGTGGTAATGAACGTCGTCTTTTTGATTTTCGTCTTGGTTCACTTCCGAATACTATCAATACTATAGAAAATAATATAGAAAATAATATAGAAAATAACTTTCAAATAACTACAAAAAAACTCAAAAATTATAAAAACGAAAATAACAGTAAAGAAATGACCAAACGATTCTTAGAGTCAACTACTTTACAATGTACAAATGAAGGTAATCCAAAAGAACTTGAGATGATCAATCCTTCAATATTATCAGAATCTTTTACCTATGATTTAACTCGTAGAATATCGCGTCTGGATGGAACTGGGTCTTCTATATTTCATACATTTTTACAATGTGATAGATCATATGATCAACGTCATTCCTATTGGTGTGATATAGAAAAAGATAATATAAAAAATATGAAAAATGATAATCAATCAAGTATATATCATTTCTATATAAATGTATGTAAAAATTGGGGTCCACAGGGAATGCCATATTTTGGTGGTACATGTGACACTGTAGGTAATTGCCTCTCTGATGAAAATGAAAATCAAAATCAAAATCAAAATCAAAATGAAAATGAAAATGACACTTCCATTTCTTTATGCATTACATTCAATCATTCTTCTGAAATCAAAAGACTTTTAATGAATTGGTCTAATAATGAAAAAGAAAAAAAAGATAATACTATAGAAAGATGTAGATTTTATTTTGCAGGGCTGTCTACTATTTATTTACTATTACCTGGATATATAACCTTATCAATAGCTCTACTGATTAGTGTATGTAACATATATAGAAATGATGATAATCCAATACCTGGATGTCCTTGTGGTCATAAATGTTGTCAATGTTGTTGTTATACAGGTGATTGCACATATTCTTTTTTATCTATATTATTTTTTGTACTTGGACTTGTCACATTTTATACCATTTTTCCAAACAAAGAAATTTCAGAAACTCATTCTGAATTAGTTTGTGAATTTGGAATTTCTTTTATTTTAATACTTTCTGGGATTTTTTTTATAGTGTTTACAATGCTTTTGAGATGTTGTGTATATCCAGAGTGTTGTTCACAATCTGCACACAATAGAAAAAATAGAAAAATAGTACCTATATATTCTCAAAACAAATTTGCAAATTCTCAAAACAAATATGAAAAATATGGTGTAGATCCACATAATAGTTATACTACTAATAATTATTATCATGGACACATTGATGGTGGTATATATATGTAATTAAAATTATACGATAATTATTATAATTAAATTGTGATGTATTTAATAATAAATATTATACGATATTTATTAAAATTACATTTAGATGGATTTAATAATAATTATGAGAAATATTATAGATTTAATTTTTAATTTTTTTTTAATGTTTGTTTTACCCTCAATACATTAATAATAATGAAACAAAGGATAAATTACTCAATATAATCAGTTAATAAATACACACACTACCGCTAATTGTACCATTACTTTTGAAATTCACCAATAGATGCCTGTATAAAACCTAAAAAAGGAGGAGAAGGATTTTGAGGATGACTTTTGAATTCTGGATGATATTGACATCCAAAATAAAAAGGATGAATAGTTCTTGGTAATTCAGCAATTTCCATACGTACACCACGATCATCTTTTCCAGTGAAACATAAACCACCAGATTCGATTTCATCGACAAGTTCAGGATTTACCTCATAACGATGTCGATGTCGCTCCAAGACAGTCGCTGCATTTTTATAAATGATGCTTGCAATAGAATTATTTAAAGTCTTGTCACTCAAATTTCGTTTTTGAGGAGGTAACGGATACAAAACAGTTTTTCTTGCACCTAAACGCATAGTACCACCCATTTGATCTTTGCTTCCTTCTGGCATAAAAATTATAGCAGGATTTTCACATTTTTCATCAAATTCTGTAGAATTTGCATTTGTTTTTTCAAGTACATCACGAACAAAATCAATGACCATGCATTGAAAACCTAAACAAATTCCAAAATATGGAACATTATTTTTTCTTGCATAATTTGCTGCCATAATCTTTCCTTCAACTCCACGTGAACCAAATCCACCAGGAACAAGAATACCATCTGCTGCACTCAACCGAGACCAAGCATCATTATGTGCAGTTTTTTGTTTTTTATTTTTTTCATTCTCCAAAGATTCCAACGATTGATCTGTACTTGAACCTGTACTACTTTTACGCACAACATCACTATTGCAAATAGGTTCCAACAATGATGCATCCACCCAATCAATGACAAGTTCATGATTGACAGCAATTGCAGCATGTTTTAATGACTTATATACACTTAAATAAGAATCACTTAAACCTGTATATTTCCCAACCAAAGCAATTCGTACTTTTTTAGTCACTAGATCAATATTTCGTGCCATTGTACCCCAAGAGTTCATATCACCTTTGCCATCCTTCATTTTTGATTGTAAACCAAGCCGTTTCATTATTACAGTATCACAACCTTGATTTTGAAGTACAAGTGGAACATGATAAATATTGGAGACATCATGAACTGCAAGGACGGCATCATAAGGACAATGACAATGTTGACTTATTTTTTCTCTTACTTCTTTTTCAAGTGGATTTGTTGAACGACAAACAATCATATCAGGACTAAGCCCAGCACTGCGTAATGCTTTAACAGAATGTTGAGTAGGCTTTGTCTTCTGTTCACCAACAGCACCAACAACTGGTACAAGGCTAACATGGACAAAGCAAATGTTTTCTTTTCCACAACGGAATTGAAATTGACGGAGGGCTTCCAAAAAAACCATACTTTCAATATCACCAACAGTTCCACCCAACTCAATTAGACATATATCAGGTTCTTCATCTGAAACACTTGCCGAATGATGTGCAACACGATCAATCCAGTCTTGTATAAGGTTAGTACAGTGAGGAATGATTTGAACAGTTTTACCCAAATAGTCACCACGACGCTCCCGTTCAATTACAGTTTTATACACCTTACCAGTAGTAATATTGTGGTCCTTTGTCAAAGTGAGACCTAAAAAACGTTCGTAATTACCCAAATCAAGATCTACTTCACCGCCGTCATCAAGAACATAGACTTCACCGTGTTCAAAAGGGGACATTGTCCCCGCATCAGTGTTCAAGTATGGATCAATCTTGATAGCAGTCACTTTAAGTCCATGAGACTTGAGCAATACTCCAAGACTACTGATAGTAATACCTTTACCAAGGCCAGACACAACTCCACCAGTGACAACGACGTACTTCATTGGAATATATTGAGAATACGGATTATTATAGTGCAGTTTTTTGGTCTTGCCACTTTGATGAACGAATGACTTTGAGTTTGATCAAAAGAAAGAGAAGTTGTGCTGAACTTCATTTTTCAGTTTTGTCAAGATTTCGTGTACTACTCATGATCGATCAATATTATGTTTTGACCCATTTATGTCATTTTAGTACTATTTTTTCATACATTGTTTTCGCCATTTTGATTGTTCGATTCGAATATAATAATATATTATAATTGTTGCCTATTTTTGTAGCTACAGTAGCTTGTATGTATTTTTATTGAGTTACGTATTTACATCACATAATCTTTGCACATGGAGTTTCAACAACTTCAGAGCATTTCGATAGTGGAATTGGATACAAACTCAGATGTTCTCATTACTTGGGCTTTCCCCGCTATTCCCGAGGATACAGGTCCAGTTCTACTTGAACGTTGCAATCTATCCCCGACAACAAATACTACAGTATCCGAGCAATACCGAGACAAGGATTTTACATTGACATTTGCAAAGTACAAAAATACATGGCAGTATATATGCAAGTTTGTATCAAACTTGCCTTCGGATGTGCTCCCAAACGTTGAATGTTTTTGTTTATGTAGTACAAGTAACGTCTTTAATCCCGAGAAACACTTTGAGCTCTTAAAGATACTTTCACGTGTATATTTTGAAACAGGCACCCCAACAAGTGTATTACATGGGTTTCTACAGAGTAATACGACAGGAAAATTTAAAACATGGAATTCTTTGGAGTTCGAGGATAAGCGATCCATTTTACTAAACTGTTCACTCAAAGAAGTTGTTGAAATGTTTGGTCAAGCAAGTCTTTTACTTTGGGTTGCTATGCTACTTAAGAAGCGCATCGTTGTATATGGTGATCGATGGAATCAAGTACAACGCATTGTACGGACATTACCACAACTTGTCTGGCATCGCCAAGATCTGAATATAATGAGACCTTTTATGCAACAAACCATGAAACAAATGGAGGATTTAAATAGTGCTGGTGTTTACATAGCTGGTTTTACAGACGACACAATCAAAAGTAAACAGGATATATTTGATATATTCGTTGATATCCCAGCGCGTGCTATCATAGTGTCGGATGCAGCAAAAAATGATTTTGTGCTTGACTCAGTTTTCCGTACTGTTGCAAATAAGATGATGAAATTAGCAAGTGATTCAAAATGTTCAGATAATTCAATGGTAAAATTATTTGCTGTACAAACAAATGAATATTTATCTGGATTGAAAAAAATATCCAAAGGAGGCAAACTGACACAAGAAATTTTAGAAACGAAATTTAAAGGAAAGCCTAAATTACAAAGATTTTTTTATAGTCTTGGATTTGCTGAAAGTTTATTGTGAATTTTTGCAATTTTTTTACCTAACTTTCCTTCAAATAGTAGACAACAAAACGTCATATCAAGAAAAACACGAGTATGACTATGAACTGATTAACAAAGGTCCAATTCTTAAAAAACAAATTTTAAAATTTCTATATGCTATCCATTTGCAAATAAACAACTCTATAGGTTTTTACTATAAAATCCATTGTCTTTAGTACTATTAAAATTTTCTATTGAATTTCACAAAGTTTGAAAATTATAGCGCTGGAAAAGATCCAGCATCTGAGATATTAAAGTAATTTCCATTATTACGACGTTTGTTACCACCTCCACGTTGACCACCATTTTGCCCACGGCCTTTTCTTCTGTCATTATTACGTCCACCACCACCATTATTACGTCTACCACCACCATTACTACGTCCACCTCGATTTTGTGTTTGTTGTTTAGGTGAAGAAGGTCTAAAAAAATCTGCCGCCAAGTTTTGTTTTTCGTTCTTATTTTTACGCCGCAAATTCTTTCTTTTATTACCCGTTGGATTTTCCATCGGTTCACCACCAGCTGTTTTTTCCATTTTTTGAAGAGAAGAATACTCAGATGTGTCGATTTTACGTTCTTGTTTTTTCTTCTGAAAAAGCGCTCCCCTTCGTCTTTCGTTCATTGTTGCTTCATATTCTTCAAGAGACATTGTATTATCAATTTCAGGTTCAATTTCAGTTTCGGTTTTCTCTTCTTCGTTAGCATTCGTTGTGGAAGCATCTTCTTCAAACGTTTCTCCTTCCTTTCCCCAGTTGTGATCACCATGACCGTCTTTTTTAACACTGACACGCCGATCTCGTGGCCCGTTCCGGGGTGTTCGTGTGAATTTTTTTGGTCCTCTCTCCCGTTCCTTGTTAGCACGACGCTGCCGACGGTCATCGGAACCATTGAAGTCACGCGATTTTGATCCACTACCACGACGTCCATTAGAAGATCCACGACTATACGACTGACCACCAGAAGAATTCTTTTTAGTGCGTCCATTCATTTGTGAACTTTTACGTGGAGCACGGGATGCTACTGTTGTATTCTTTTTTCGCGAATTACCATCCTCATCATCGGAATCTAAAGCAGCAAAAGCATTAAAAGACATGATGTATTTTGTAGAAAATGAAAGAAGAAATAATCTTGTTAGTTAACGCGTGACAAAGAATAACTTTGGTACAAAATCGTTCCCAAAACTGTATGTAATGAGCATCGACGAATACATTCAATACTAACAAGCGATGAATACAATTCGATAGGAATGTAAGGGAAATAAGGATAAACAAAAATACACATGATGCCTCCAAATTAATTCATTGGCCCAAGATTTGGCCAGTGTATATCTGAGAGCGCACAGTGTATAGATGCCGAAAACGCAATCACAAGACACAATAATACGAAAATACAATACTACAACTACAGTATAAAAAAAATAGATGGGAGAGAAATGTATGTATAACAATTCAAAAGAATGACTTACATTTTAGTCTTTTCCACCGAAACCTGTAAGAAGAAGAACTATTCTATATTTCACACTATATTATCACACGAGAGAGATAAAGATATTATTATTTGCTCTCCCGTCTTCTTCTTTCTTTTGCTCTCTCTCTTCGCCGTTGTTGACCATACAATCAAGGGAACCCTAACCCTAGCTAGATGAGCGACATAAGATGCGATACCCGGTAACATTTAAAATCGTACGAAAAATCTGTACCTAAAATATTCACTTTCCGTTCAGTTTAGAAAGTCAGTTCCTGGCAAGTTGAAGCAGACGCAAAGAAGCCAAAGAAGCATAGTCAACAGTTTTACAAAGTAAACTAGACACATTTAAGCGAAGCAATTATCTTCGCAAATATCTATAATAATGTCTTCTTCTCCATCGAATATATCCACTCTTTCTTCGTCATTGGTTACTGAAGGTCAAGAGTGTGCGACTGCTGTGAGTGTTCCAAGAGCACCTCGGTCTTTAGAAGAGTATGACCAACTTGATCCTTTTCATGACAACGGTGAACCTGAATTACCTATCTCTGATAGTAGTTCAAAATCAACTTTGTCAATACGTCGTTCATCCACTGAAGTCGTTACACCAGATACAGAAGATAAATGTAATTTTGAGGTGGGTACCAGTACTATGCTTCAGACTGCTACAAACTTTGTCAACGCTGTTGTAGGTGCTGGCATTGTTGGGCTTCCCTATGTGTTTAAGTTATCTGGTTTTCTTCCTGGATTGGTTTTGTTAATCTTGATGTTTATTTTAACGGATTACTCTGTACGTCTTTTAGTTCGTACTGGAGTAAATTCAGGTCAGAGAAACTATGAAGATTTATGCCGTCATACTCTGGGAAAGTTTGGTCATGTCGCTGTAAGCGTAACAATGCTTATATTTGACTTTGGTGCTATGTGTAGTTACTTAATTATTTTACGAGATTCAGGTTTACAAGTGATGGATCGCTCAATGTCTTCGGTTGGTTTAGCTTCAAGACCTGTGATGGCTCTCATTTTATCATGTATATTTGTATTACCTCTTTGCTTGTTACGTGATTTAAGTAGACTTGAAAAAGCCTCAGCATTTTCTTGTTTAACAGTTGTTGTCATTATTGGTATTGTGTGGTATAAAATGATTGATGGTGCTACGAATGGATTCTTGGATGAAACTAGATCAATATCATCCAGTGATTTTACATCCTTTGGGGATAAAAATCTTTTTCAAGCGTTTGGCATTGTCGCATTTTCTTTTGTTTGCCATGATTCTTCGTTTTTACTATTTAATACTTTGAAAAACAATACTGCTAAAAGATGGGGAAAAGTGACTACTTTCTC
The DNA here is from genome assembly GCA_900128565.1 of Stramenopiles sp. TOSAG23-6. Lineage (NCBI taxonomy): Eukaryota > Stramenopiles sp. TOSAG23-6. Next base: position 10,463 of record LT635984.1, on the reverse strand, counting down.
TTTATTTACAGCACTTATTATAGGTCTTGCATTAGCAATACCTGGATATTTGATATTTGGTGAAANCACAAAGGATAATTTATTGGATAATTTTGAACTGGATAGATCCGCTTTAATTTGTGCTGTCCATATCATTTACATTTTAACTATGGCTTTAACATATCCAATATCACTCTTTGTATGTCGTCATATTATAAATGTGTGGGTATTTGGAGGACGTAAGTCATACAAGCCTGTTAAAGAAATGCCAATGATGAGGAACCTTGTGTTAACTTTACCAATATTTTTTGCGTCTGTGTTAGTTGCAATGTTTGTTGAAAAGTTATCAATAGTAATGAGTGTTGCTGGTGCATTAGGAGGAGTTACATTAGCATTTGTTTTTCCACCTTTGTGTAATATAGTACTATCACCATATAGTATTATGTTTTGGAAGAATGAAGGACATGTTGGTGAAAGTGTAAAAGAACTTTTATGTCCTCTTCTTTTACTTACATTTGGTATTATTATGATACCTGTAAGTGTATACCAAACAATTACTGAAGAGTAATAATTAAATGTAGAGTATGTTAAAAGTGAAACAGTGAGAAAATTAAATAAAACAGTGTAAAACAGCTTTAAAGCATAGTTTATTCATTATAGATATTATATTTGTACTTTATTCTCTTATCATCGTAAGACTTTCATTTTATCATCGTAAGACTTTCATTTCGAAGGACTCGAGTACATTGCCAACAGTAGAAGATCTTCTGTGTTTTTCACTCTTATTCAAGATTGCTCTTCGTCAAAAATAAAATGCACTTAAAAACATCATAAAACAACTCAAAACACTCAAAACTTTAATTTATTCACATATTATGTTCCAAGAAAGTGTATAATAAAGATTCATTTTCTGCCGCAACAAACAAACCAGAGGATATTTGGTCCACTGCAACGTCATTTAAAGCACCGGCGCTTCTATATACAACTCTACAAATACCTGAATGATTGAAAGTATCACTTAAATGTCTACTGTTATAATTCATTGCTTCAGACATTCTCTTGGTATCATTAAATACTAATGTTCCATCTTCACCACACGAAATCAATGAAGTTGACGACGATGGATGAAATGCTAAACCCCAAACAGGTCCCTGATGAGACTGATGAACTGCAAGAGCACCACCTAAAGATGGCTTTCTGACATCCCAGATGTAAACGTTACCCGAGCCATCCCCAGAAGCAAACAACTCTGGTCTAGTTGGATGTCCTGCTAAACAAAAGTGTCCATCACCACAAGCAAACCTTTGGTTTATTTGACTTATGTTTGCTTTCTGCCAGCCTAAACGTGCAACAGACGATTTTTTTTGGCGAAGATCCCATAATTGCAATTGTGCCGATGGACTTGCACCAGCAGTAAGAACAATAGGGCCTTGCATTTCACGAGGAAATAACACTGAGTAAATTGCACTTGTATCTGCAGCAAGTGAAGTGCGTGGTGACTGCCTACCTTGTCGTAAATCAGAAACAAATAATAAATTGATATGTCCATCTTCACCCGCCGTGACAATAAATTGTTGAGCTGGGTTGTAGTCAACAGACGCACATGCACCTTGATGAAGTTGTAAAGATAATAAAGGTGTAGAACCAACTTTTGATCCTGGTGGTGGAGGTTCNTCACAAAGTGTGTGTAGATCAAAGCGTCCAGTAGAAGAACCACTAGCAAATAAATCAACTTTTGGAGAAAGCGAAGAAGAACCAGAAAATAAACGACAAGCAGATACATCACCCGAATGATTCACATCATAACGCTCTAAAAGCTCACCACTAGGGCAGCTTGTCATAATCTCGTCATCATTATTCGAAGAGTTCGCTGGCCACCACTGCATAATACCCAAGTGAGACCCATTTCCACCACTATAACTCCCATATAATACTAGAGGCCCTTTGCTATCTGCAATAGAGGAACCTGGGGCAACTTGAGTACATACTTGAACACATCGAAGTTTCCGACCAAGAAATACACGCGACATTTTATGATCTACCTGCTGAAGCTTTTTCCGAGAAGTATAAGAAAATATATTCCCTGCAGGTAAAGGCATCATACTAGTACTACGAGTAGTATTTGTAGGCGTTTCAGACGCGTGCATATTAAATTGACCCGGTGTTGCTGCAGCAAAACTACGAGGATGCTGCGCAAATGGAGTAGCCATTATCTTTTAACGATTCAACTTAAAATACTTTTGCGTAATTGTATTCCTGTGATAATCTCAATCGTGCTGCTTGTGTCAAAATTATATTTTTAAGGTTTTAATGAGTGTGTGACTCTCTCAGTGATAGAGTAATGAATGATGATGATGTTGACTCATGTGAGATTTCTTCATGATACCCGGTAACAAATAAATACCATTTTTTTCATAACACCAAAGAGTATCACACGAACCCACACTACTGACTCGTGCGCGGCTACAATATTACCTTTAGTCTTTATAATACTAGAATGAGTGGTTACGGTAGCTACGGCGGAAGTTCTTCTTATGGTAGTAGCGGATCATATGGCGATGAATCACGCGTACGCGCTGAGCAGGAACAGTACAAAAATCAGCTTCAACAAGAGCAGCAACGTGCCATGGTCCAAAGTGTAATTGCAAAACTTACAGAAGTATGTTGGGAGAAGTGTGTCTCCAGTACAAGTTCAAAGTTGGGATCATCAGAGAAAAGATGTATTGAGAATTGTGCTGGTCGATATTTAGACTCAAGTAAGTTTGTCCAAAGTCGTTTATCTCAGCAACAATAAGTAAACTGAAATTGGTAAATGTGCTATATAAAATTGTAGTGTTTCCTGTGACCTTCTATGACTACTGTGGCTATATAAAATTGTAGTGTTTCCTGTGACATTCTATGTCTACCGTGGGTATATTTATAGTGTCACAATTTTTGTACTAATATATAAAGAAAATCAGAACATGACATTATTAGATTTGTATTTGGTATGTATAAAGTATTTATTCTTATTCAACTATACATTCATAGTTTTCATGGTTTCATTTATTCTTATTCAACTATAAATTCATAGTTTTCATACTTTCATTTACTAAACTTTTACGAAACAATTTCTTTTCTTTCAAAGTCTTTAAGCCCTTTGCATTCTCTACCATGTTTAATGCCTCTACAGATTCCATTATGTCATTGGCAGCTTTTTTACACGATCGAGCAAAAGCCGACGAATCACGTATTGTGAAAAATATTTCAAAAAAAAAAACTCAAATTTGTTAGGTACGAAATTTCGTATGAAACCAAAAAAAAAAAAACTTAAATTAGAAATTCGTATAAAACATACACGACCAAAACTCATAATAGAAACCAAACTTCCATATGATCGTACACCATAACCAATAGCAAAACAGTCAGGATTGACTGGTCCAAAACCTCCACCACGTAAATAATCACTACTTATTGTTGATGTTGAAAGAATTATAGTATTCATTTTATTCCATGCAACATTTTTAAAAATATCAGGACAATTTTGAATTTTGTTATTATTTTTCTGTAAAGAAAGTTGTCGTAAGGCAAAAAGATGACGATCAGCCCCTTGACCCATGAGGGCTTGGCGTGTAATTGTACTATGGTGATCTGCAGCGTTTGAGACATATGCTGCCCTTGTAGCTAATCCCATTGTTTTTATAATATCAATATCATTTTGAATATTTCGAAGATTTTTTTCAAAATTGTCAGAAACATTTGATTTTGTATATTTTGTATATTTTGTATGAATAGAACGTGGAGGATAATCAAATATTTTACACATGAATTGACTTTTACATGTCAAAGATCGAATTGTTTCAGTCCTTCCATGTTTAAATGCTGCAGTTGATGTATTGTGGAAAAATATTTTGAAAAAAAATTCGTTAGGTACAAAATTTCGTACGAAAAAAAATTCGAATTTGAAAAAGAATAAAACATACATGATTTGGATGATCCGTAAGATGTGTTGCAGGTAACAAAGCAATAGCACCATTTGATAATTTAACCAATATATTTGTTTCTTTTTCGTCTTCTTCGCCACCCATTTCAATAGAATCGATGACATGTCCTGATACAATTTGACCTGGAGACAAGAGATTTTTAGATGTTTCTACCTGATCTTCGCCAACATCGAGCGAAAGCTGCATTCGAGCACGAGCAGCTTCAACTTTGACCACTCGACAAGTCGCAATCTGACCAACTCTAAACACATCTGTAGGTTCGTCTATACCCATTCGCTTTAATGAACTTATAGTAATCAAACCATGAACATTATCATAAAATGTAACTATCAGTCCGAATGACTTAACAGCAGTGATAAATCCATGAGCAATACTTCCTGTTGTCGCCTCTTTGTATGTCTTGATAATGGTCAAATCAGAGCGAACTAAAGTTTTCTTATTTGTTAGGAGTAATTTCTTATTCTTTGGATCAACTGTAAGGACACGTAATTTCATGATTGAACCAATTTTAAATTTCTTGTTGAAATCTTTAGCCGCTGGAGAGTCACTCAGATGCATTGGAGTTATCAAGCCTTTCACATGCGAAGACATTTGAACAACAACACCAAACTTCTCAATAGCAACAATAGACCCATTAACTTCCATTCCAGGTTTTGCATCCTCAAAACAAAGCAACTGTTGGGACAAAACACTAGGCTGCATTGTTAAGACTGCGAGTCCATCTAACTGAGAAAATCCAAGTACACGACATTGTTTCTTTGTACCAATTTTAAATTTAGAATTGTCAATTCGTGCGACGTGACCGTCACTGATACGGGAAATATGACAATACCCCAGACCAGTTTTATCTCCATTACTGTAAGAAAACATAATTCCATTCCCACCATCAACGCGAGTAACAGTACCTTTCATTAATTGACCAACACTGAGACATTGTTCGACTTCAGCAGAATGAAGATTAATTAAATGTGTTGCTAAAGATAGTTGTATTATCTTATCATGATTATCTACCATCAACACACGTGCCATAATTTTTGTTCCTGGTGCATATTTTTGCCTCCAAGTAAGACTCTTAGAATCTTCAATGGATTCTTCAGTATTCTCAGTAGTAGGTTTTGGTATGTCAACGTGGTTAATATGAATAGTACCTTGAAATAACCTCTGAAAATCAACTTCTAACCCATCATTTACTACAGAACGCACAGTGACTTCAACAAGGATGCCGGGTTTCAACCCATGCATCGCCAATTTATCTACTTTCGTAAGAGCACTGGAAATATTCCTTTTGCTGTCTGCAGCAAGTGTAAGTGTACGAGAATGTCCATTTATAGAAGATACTACAGTAGTTAGAAGTTGTCCGGGTACCAGTTTTTGTCTTGTTTTAAAACCAGTAGTAGTTCCATTGATACCAAAGGCGGCACATCGTTTAAACGGCAGAAATGCACTAACAGATGGCACACCAACACTAACAACATAACCATGATCTTCAACACTGGTTACTTCGCATGAGATAGTTCCTCCTTTTGGAAACATTTGTAAAGTCATTCCTGCATTTGTGACAGAAGGGCGAATAGAAATCTCGATTCGCTTTACTTTGTTCACTACTTCCAAATGTATAACGACGCAACGAACATATTGACCAATCTTAAAAACCTTACTGATGTCTTCAAGTCCAAAGTCGGATGCTTCCGCGGCATTGACACGACCAGTAAGATTATTCGGTAAACTCACAACGAGATACGATGGTTGAACTTCACGAACTACACCAAGAAGTAGAGTACCAACGCTCAAGTTCTTAAACGATATCGTATGAACACGTCTCTTGGAGTCTGAAACAGATTTATCTAAATTCGATGTAATACGTTTATTCTTTCCCAATTTGCGGCGTTTGTTACTGCGATTGTCACGTTTTCCTTTCTTATGTATTGCAGTACTACCACCAGTTGTAAATAAGTTTTCATGGCTCATCACTTTTTTACTTGGAAAGACTGAAGCAGCTTGTGCGGTCACAGAAGATGGCGCCAATCCACCACGAGGGAATGCTACATCAGCATTCCCCCTACTTGGTGCGTCTTTTCTCTTGCGGCTTCGGATTTGCCCATCTACAGAGTCGCTCATTTTAGTAAGCACTTTGCGTTTCAAGCTTGGAGCTTATATCAGAACGATCACTTTGTACTGAACAAGTCGAGCTGACTTCAAATATATGGAACAAACCTGCTTTTGTATCAGTGTAACTGTTGAGTCAACATCATACTACTAGCTATACTATAGTAGTATAAGGTACTACTACTACAAATGAAAACTACTTTTAGAGAACTATGACTTTTTCAATATTCTTTTTGCCAGTGTACTTTGCATGACATAAAAAAAATGGGCGGCGCACAATCAATACCACGACCTCATGTATTTGATGAAGAAGATTGGTCATTTTCACCTCCTTGTTGCACTTTAAAAGAAGTTAAAATACTAGAGATGCGTTGGAAAAAACATTTACACGGCTCTCTAATCCTAGAGCTTGACGGCTTTAATGGTTTAGATTTACTTTTTAGAGAAATTCCAGGGCGTCCACCGACTTCAAAACCATCTGATGCATTTAAAACATATATATTTTCACTTTTTTTATGTAGCAACGGTAATATAAAAAATGAGATTCATGGGATTGATGCGCATGCTTTATTTGCAGGATATTACGTTTTCTGTGACGCCACAATAAACGAAAAACTTGCAGCACTTTTTGAACTTTTTAAATTTGACCAAAATGACATTCAAGACCAAGATGACGAGCAACCTCGAAAAACAATACCAGTGTCTATATCGGAACACGAACTTAATATGATGATTCTTAGCATACATTCTGGTATATATTCTTTCCTTGATCGAATGAAAAATCTCAAGCATTTCAAAGTCGGAAGAAAATGTGATAAATTCATTGAAACTTTCGTAATTGGAATAAAAGGTTCTAGAAAAGCTAACCCTGAAAAGTATGGAAAGTTCTATAATGCTCGTTTTACTTTAAAAGAGTTTCAAGAATATTCTTGTACTCTATGTATGTTTTATTTTTTTTTCAAAATCTATTTTTTTTTCGTACGACATTTTGTACCTAACGTTTTTTTTTTCAAATATTTTTCCAAAATACATGTAGGAATGTAAATACTGGAGGTATTGAAAGTACGACAATACAACATATCGTTGAATTATTGAAACAACATGGCCTCCGACCTGGAGAAGAGAATTATTTCAAAGATTCTAAAATAGAAAATGACGTGAAAATTGATACGGCGGCAAAATACTTTCTGTCAAAACATGAATATACAAAAAATCGTGAAAACAAAAAAAAGAAATGTGAAAACAAAAACATAAAGAAAAAGTAATAATTACATGCATTTTATAATAATAAATATTATACGGCTATTTACATACATAAAGAAAAAGTAATAATTACATGCATTTTATAATAATAAATATTATACGACTATTTACTAAATACATCAAAAATGTTTTTAATTGTAAAAATCAATGTTGATCACATCTCGGTGATAAAATGTAAAAACTCTAGGATTTGACATTTACACCAACCATGTCAGTGTTGACATCAGCTTTGAATTGTTTGCGTTTTTGATTTGTTTCCTTCAATTTTTCTAAAGAATGACTTCTGGTGTGATGATCTTTATCAAGAGTAAGTTCATCGCCAAGCATTTTTTTAAACCAAGGATGTTCCAATATTTCTTCAGTAGACAGTCTACTACTCGGATCAAGTTTCACACATGTATTTTGGAAAAATATTTCAAAAAAAATTAAAAAAAAATGTTAGGTACAAAATTTCGTATGAAAAAAAAATAGAATTTGAAAAAAAATAAAACACACATGCTGAAATAAGATCTTTTCCTTCCTTTGAAACTGGGATCCATATGGGATCATTATAATCAAATTTACAGGCGTTGATAGCTTCCTGCATATCTTCGTCGCTCGTTACTCCAGATGGATCAAATGGATGATACCCACGTATTGTGAAAAATTATTTAAAAAAAAAATTCGTTAGGTACAAAATTTCGTACGAAAAATAAATTCGAAATTAAAAAAAAAATAAAACGTACACTAATAAGAACGAATACTATTACCCCAAAGCTCCAGTTATCTACTTTTGCTGTGTATCCAGACTTTCCACTTATCTCTTGTTGTTTTACTTCAGGGGCTGCATATGCCCATGTACCACATATGGTATCGAGCAACTTTGTATCCTTTTTCAAAATCTTTGCGAGGCCAAAATCGGCAAGTTTCACTTCGGAGTAAACTGCATCTTCTTTTAGAAGCAAATTCTCTGGCTTCAAATCCCTGTGAACAATATTTCGGTCGTGTAAATATTTAAGCCCTTGCGCAATATGATACGCAAGTTTCGCAGCATCCTTTTCGGCGTAGTTTCCGTTCTGCTCGAGGTATTCAAAGAGCTCACCACCGTCAAGATACTCCATAACCAAACTTAATTCATTACTTTCTGAATCATCGTATACGTCATACAACTCCACGAGGTTTGGATGAGAGCCGAGCTTTCTCATAATATCAATTTCAATAAATAACCTTTCGATACTACTCTTTGCTTTCTGAATAACTTTTATAGCAACAGGTTTTCCCGAAGCGTTCTCAGTTCCTTTGTAGACAAACGCATAGTGGCCTTTTCCAATTAGATTTTCAGACACAGTATATTTCTTTCTCAACTTGTATCCTCCAGGATCCGCAAACTCAGAGTTCAAGTTAGGGTCTGTTTGTTTTGCTGAACATATTCCCATCTTTCAGTTACTTCCGGGGGGGAGTGGGGGAGAGAGGGGGGGGGGGGGTAAATGGATATGTTTCCTCCGTTTGTAGTATACACACGAGGGAAAGACGACTTCAAAGGAAATCCAAAATGACGTTACAGCCGTGAAAGATATGATTTGCTTCAAAAATTGTATACAAATAATCGTACCTAAAAAGAGACTTCCTCACAATTTGGAAATGCAAAAATAACCGTCGAAGAAGAAAGTTTCAAAGAAAGATAGATCTAACGTACTTGGCTGCAATTATAAGAATTGCCTTTTTTAATGCCGAATGATCGAGAGTGGGGTAGCCGAGGTCGATTTACCTCGGGTACAGATCGATCCTATCACCGTTCAAGTGTAAGAAATATTGATGATGAGAGCGCCTTTCGTCGATCAACAGCGTCAGGTTTTGGAGGAAACTCAGACGATGACCGGCACGGTGGACGGAATAGAAGAAGCAGCAGTCGTTTCCGAGACTTCAGTGATGACGACAATGACAGGCGTAACTCTAATCATTTCGAAGAAGGAGATAAAATAGAAGCTTGTTTTGGTGGTGGACAAAAGTATTTTAAGGGAATAATAACTAGACGAAGAGCGGACAACACTTATGACATCCGATACGACGATGGTGACTCCGAAAGACGAGTTCGACCAAAACTAATTCGTAAACTTTCAAGTAGATACAATAGCCGAGACGCAACTTCTGGCGATGAAGCAGGTGGAAGAAATCGTAAGTGGCATGAGGGTGACAAAGTCAAAGCTCGGTACAACGGAAGTAAGGCATTTTTTACTGGTACTATTACTCGGATAAGATATGATGATACGTTTGACATTCGCTATGCAGACGGAGATACTGCATCTAGGGTTCCACGAAGTCACATTCAAAGCATAGATTATAGCACCAGTCCTCATAGAAAACATAATGGCTGGAAATCAAGTTCCTCAGATGATTCTAATAAACAAGGAGAAATTTCTCGAGGCGATCGAATTCAGGCCGACTACAAAGGTCGAGGGAGATATTTCAAGGGTAAAATTACTCGAGTTCGCCATGATGGCACATACGATGTTCTATATGACGATGGTGAAACTGAAACGCGTGTTAAACCCAAATATATTAAAAGTGAAACCCGTCCAAAAAAGACGCTAAAAGTAAATTCAAGTTCTGATTCTGATTCGGGTGGTGAAATGGTCACTGATGATGATGCTGAAATTGAAGAGGGTGATAAGATTGAAGCAAGATATGGTGGGAAATCGAAGTTCTACAAAGGTAAAGTTGTCGGTACACATAGTGATGGTACATTCGATATATTGTATGAAGATGGTGACAAAGAAAAACGCGTCAAGCGTAAATATATCAAAAAGAAAACATCAAAGAAAAAAAAGAAAACAAAATCTAAAGCAAACTCAAGTTCTGATTCTGATTCGGGTGGTGAAATGGTCACTGATGATGATGCTGAAATTGAAGAGGGTGATAAGATTGAAGCAAGATATGGTGGGAAATCGAAGTTCTACAAAGGTAAAGTTGTCGGTACACATAGTGATGGTACATTCGATATATTGTATGAAGATGGTGACAAAGAAAAACGCGTCAAGCGTAAATATATCAAAAAGAAAACATCAAAGAAAAAAAAGAAAACAAAATCTAAAGCAAACTCAAGTTCTGATTCTGATTCGGGTGGTGAAATGGTCACTGATGATGATGCTGAAA
>LT635983.1:0-26858 GCA_900128565.1 Stramenopiles sp. TOSAG23-6 | reverse complement strand
AAAGTAAAGTAAAGTAAAGTAAAGTAAAGTAAAGTAAAGTAAAGTAAAGTAAAGTGGACAACATACAAGGTTAAAAATGTTTCTATTCATAAGGTCTAAAAGTCTTCCAGGTGTAGCTATAACTATCTAAGTTGGTAGAAAATATGTAAAATAACAAAACATGTGAGTATTTGTACTATTTTCGAAAAAGTAGATAATGAGATGATTTCAAAGAAAGAAGAATAATAATAGTACGGAATGTGGTGAAAAAAAAATAATAAAATTTTGAATCTCAGAAGTAGAAAATGACGTCATCTTAGGGATACCAACACTGACATGGTTTTGCATCCCAAACTATAATCAGACATACGCTCGTCAAAGTGTGTTCAAATTTCCTCATAGATTTTACAAAATTATTATATTTTCAGTCGCAGAGTGACAAATGACAAATTCGAAATTGAAAATGTTTTTGCACCCATTTTATACCTAAAGAAATAAAAAAAATAAAAAAAAATAAAAAAAATAAAAAACATAAAAATGAAATTCAAAATCTATAACACTTACCTCTGCACCACGTTGCATACTTCGAATCTGAGGTGCTTTATTTGCACCACCATATAATAGACAAGACCGCAAAGAGTGAACATATTTTTTTGGTGTCAACTTCATCGCTTCTTCTTTAATTTGCACGGCTAATTCTCTAGTAGGAACTAAGATCAAAGCTATGGGCCCAGTGTCTCCTTGTTTTGATGATTTGACTTTCATTTGTGCCTGGACATGTATCATTGCTGGCAATAGAAATGCGGCTGTCTTACCAGATCCAGTCTGAGCTAAACCTACTACATTTTTGCCTTGTAGAGTAACTGGCCAAGACTGACTTTGAATTGACGTCGGTGCTTTATACCCAAGGCTCAATAATTTCTCGACATATACACGAGGTAATGAACTACGTTTAAATCCCTTTACCGGGGCAGGTACACAACCACTCACCCAAGCTTTGCTATTTGGAAACGGAGAGCCGTGCTCTGTTACTGTGAGATTCATTTTTGCTCGGAGAGAAGTGACCTCAGACTCACTGAGTTTAGCAACTTTACTATGTTCTGTATAAAAATCCCGGCGAAAGTCAGTCAAGGTTCGTTTTGACCAATCGATAGCAGGAAGTTCGATGGTACCACCACCTTTTCTTTGTTGCAAACAACCCGTGGAACTATAATTCACAAAACCCTTTTGTTTTAAGTCCGCGAGGCGACATTTTTTAGACGAACCTGAACCAGTCTCAGACGAATACTTCCTTTTCGTAGCATTGGTCATTTTCTACAATGAAAGAAAAGAAATATAGCAATAATGTGCCTTACTTGATACAGTGCTATGTAATCAAATGTCTAACACAGTTCTCTAGGAAAGTGTCCGTAATCAAGTGGCTAGCTACAATATTACCTGTAGTAAAAAGTAGGAAGAAGTAAAGAACTCAAGTCAATTGTCAAAGACGCGCTGAATTTCTGCGATACGTACCCGGTACCCTATAAGAGCCAGCGAAAAAATTGAATACTTGACCATCAAACAATCTAATTCCGAAGGATTAGGTATCTCCTGAACGAGCTTCTTCTCTTATCATTTGTAGATCCGGGAAAATATTTAGGATGGACCCAACTTTTCAGACTCTTCTTACAGGTTTATGTAGCCCAGATAATGTTACGCGTGGTCAAGCAGAGAAGCAATATTTTAATTCTGTCTCTACGAACTCAACAGAAGTGCTTCAGCAGCTTTTGCTTGGACTTCAGTGTCCATCACCACAAGCTCGCGCTTTTTGTTCTGTTCTTGTGCGCCAAATGGTAAAAAAGGCATGGATATCGTTAGATGATGGCGCACGTGCTTTCACGAAAAATGCCCTATTGGTTGCAATGGAATCAGAGGCTACTGAGCATATTCAAACCAAGTTAAGCCACGCCATTGCAGCTGTTGCATCTTTTGCACTTGAGGGTTGGCCAGAGCTTATTCCTCGAGTGCTTAACATGACATGTTCAGAATCTATCGGTGCCAGACGTAGTGCTATAAATCTATGTAGTGCATTAGCACTATCTTGTGAAAGTGCAGCAATATTACCTCATTATGAAAAATTTTGTTCAATGCTGGGGGCAAGGCTGAGTGATCCGGATGCTAAAGTTCGTAGCTACACTGTTCAAACATTTGCTTCATTGATACTTGCATTGGAAAAGGAACAATGGGTACCACTTCAACAAATGTTTCCTGCTTTATTGAGTGCGATACAGTTTACCCTTGTTGCTGGAGAAGAGCAAGTGGCAACAAGTGCGTTGGAGTCCCTGGCAGACACATGTGAAAATGCGCCAGCTTTTTTTAGACTTCCAACAATCTCCCTCCCTCTGTGCAACTCAATGCTTTCTATACTAAATCATCCTGATCCAGACCATTTCGAAGCAGCTACAAGGTCATCTGCATTAGAGATGTTAGTTGCATTTTGTACGGAATGCAGTTCAACAGTTGTACGTTTCCATCATTTCAATTTCGAATTTATTTTTTTTTTCATAGAAAATTTTGTACCTAACGATTTTTTTTACTAACAAAAAAAAAAAAAAAATATTTTTCACAATACTTCGTCGTTTAGATTCGAATGGTGCCAAAGGAATTTCTGGTTTGAGCTTAATTGACGAAATAATTTTTTCTGGTTTAAAAATGCTCTGTCGTGTAAGTGAAGACGATGACGAGGAATGGGGTTCTTCTATTGACCGGTCACCATTTGGTTGTGCAGAAACCGATAATGAGGCCTGGGTTGCTGGAAGTGCTCTTGAACGATTATCCGAAAATCTCGGTGGTGCCGCAGTTGTTCCTAGGTTAATGCCTCATATTTCTTCAATGTTGAATAGTAATAGATGGCAAGAAAAATGGGCAGGGACTATGGGACTTGCAGTATGCTGTGCATCGCCAATGTGGTCCTCAATTAGTTCAATATTTGATGTTTTATTGCCTCTTCTTGAGCAATCCCAACCTGAAGGTTCTCCTGGAGAGCGCGTTCGTTTTGCAATTGCATACTTGATTGGTATTTTTTGTGAATATTTCACTGGAACAGAAGTGGACAACACTGGCCACGGACGTGTGGCAAATCAACAACTAAAGGCACAGATTGCTATGGGTGGTCCAAAACCTGGAGAAAGTTTTCAAGTTGTGCATGGTAAACGCGTTTTATCAATATTGGCAAAAGTTTTGGATATAAAAGAATCCACTTCTCGAGTACAAGCTGAAGCTGCATATACATTATGTGTATTTTGCACTGCTCAACAAGCATTACCTGTCGGAGCAGTACAAATTATTTCATCTGTGGCACCTCGAGTACTTAGCGCCTTACATGATTTACTCCGTATGAGCTCTTGTATTGCAGCTCAACAATATGCAATCACGGCGGTTGCAAGCATTGCCCAGGTACTTGGTGAAGATTTTGGTCACTTTTATAGTACATTTATGCCCCTAATGAAATTTGTACTTAAAGGAGCTACGGGAAAAGAGCAAAGATTACTGCGCGGCAAGGCTATGGAATGCGTTGGTATTTTGGGATCCTGTGTTGGTGCTGAAGTGTGTACGTTTTCGTCGTTTATTTCAAATTTATTTTTTTTTCATACGAAATTTTGTACTTAACAAAATCTCCATTTTTTTTTACATTTCTTTTCACGATACATTTGCCATTGATGCAAAAGAGGTGATGGATATTTTACTCGCAACTCTTCAACATGGTATTGCTCCTGATGACCCTCAGGCATCGTATATAGCACAAACATGTTGTCGTATAGGAAAGACGATGGGATCACAATTTGTACCGTATTTACCTCTTGTTTTACCGTCTTTGCTAAATGCTGCTGCCAATGCAGATAAAGATGTATTAGTTCACCAAGACAGTACAGAAGAACTTGATAAAGAACTATTTGAAGGTCGCGAGATTATGGAAGTTATTGTTCGTGGGGCAGGTAAACAGAGAATAGGTATTAACACTGCTGCAATTCAAGAAAAGTCATTAGCTTGTAATATGTTGTATGAATATGCGATGGCAATGGGTGGGTTATATGCTCCATGGGTTGAAAAAACTGTTGGTGTCTTGCTGCCTTTGGTGTCGTTTCAATTCTCTGGACATGTTCGCGTCGCTGCAGCGATGTCTTTACCAAAACTTCTTTTATCCCTTTTGGAAAATCCTTCGACAAAAACGTCAAATGGTCCTCAACAATTGTTTATAGTTGCTGTGAATGCTATAGTGAACCAATTAAAGGTTGAACAAGAAGTCGAATTAATTGTTTGTCTCCATGAGAGCCTTGATGAAATGTTACAACATGCTGCCAATGAAAATGGAGTACAATTGTTTCTCACAGATGCAGTAATACTCATGATATTTGAAGTAATTTCAACTAATTGTATTGCAAGTATAAAACGACGAATCAATGCATGTCGTGCTTTGCGAATGGGTGATGCTGAAGCTGATGATGTTGCATTTATACAGTTAGAAGAGGAAGAAGAATTAGAGGGTGATTTACTTAATACTACAATTGATGTAATCGGTGCGTTAGCTAAGTTGATGAAGGGGAAGATTTTTAATGCATTTAGTCAACATTTTGGACAATTACTTATGGCAATGCTTCATATGATAGATCACAATTCTACGGACACGTTTTTTGCTACTGATGCCTCGACAGTTGCTAGCGATTCAATTCGTTCTGGATTAGCTACTGCGGCTCTTTGCATTGCTGATGATATTATTGAATATTGCATGCCTGGGGCTGCTGTTTTAGTTCCATCTGTAGTCCCTTATATGTTGAATGGTGCTAATAGTCCTGATCCAGAATTACGCCAATCAGCTGTTTATGGTTTAGGTGTTTGCGCAGAACGTGGAGGTTCTGCATTTACACCTGCACAAGCTACCGAGGCATCTTCTAGACTTGTCGCTGTTGTGACTGCCCCAAATGCTCGAGAGGGTGACAATGCATGTGCATCGGACAATGCAATCACTGCGGTTGCAAAACTGTTCTTACATCGTGGTACTACGGTACGTTTTCATCATCAATCTCAAATTATTTTTTTTTATAACAAAGTTTTAACCTAACAATTTATTCAAAACATTCCAAGTGGCCGATATATAGAACAGCGTAAAATAGAAGTTGAACGGAAATTAACAAATCTCAGAACAGATTGGTCGAATCATATAAGTCTTGCGGCTACGAATACGTTGAGTGGACTCAATAGAGCGTTAGAATTATCCCAATGTGAACGCAGTCTAGTGAATGGTGATAGTGTTTTGGTGGATGGTATTACTACTCATGAAATCAAATACCCACATGGGGGAAATCCTGGTAAAATAAAGAAATATGAAATTGACGCCGTGACTCAAAGAGTAAAGTCTCTTCAAAGTGCAATTGATATTATTCAGAATGTAGTGGATAGCATTGGACAAATAAAGTCAAATATTTTCTCTGGGAAACGCATTATATCATTGAGTAGTAGTCAAAATCTACATAAGGATGAAAAAGATTTTACTTTGCTTGAAAAGTTTAAAGAAGTCATCAAAGTAGGTGAAATGATCGAATATTATAACAAATCTATCACGCGAGCAGCTGAAATTGAGAAAGTGACCAAAACATTTGACGAAACACTTACTAGAACTGCTGGATTGTTGAATAATACTACATTTTCTTTAGAAAACCGTCACATAGAAAATAGAAACGTTTCATCGCTTTTTCAGTGTCAAGCGAGTCAGTTAAAGGCAACTTCGGCAAATATCACGAAATATTTGAAGTTGAAAGACGAGGTAAATAATGTAAAACCAATTGATGTATTTGCTCCAAAACCAAATATTATCTTGCTTGATAATCCAAGTGAACTTCAAACGAAAATGGATTATTTAAATAGGAATATAACGTCGTTTATTGAAAAGGGTGACGATTTTCTTAGTGGCATTAACGATAAAATTAAGAAAGTTCAGATTGAAATAGGCAAGCTTCATGAAGATAGGAGTAATGAGAAGCTTCATGAGGATAGGAGTAATGAGAAGCTTCATGAGGATAGAAGTAATGAGAATATAGATCCAGAGAATGTTTCATCTCCTCTCAGGGAAACTATTCAAGAAAATTTGGAGAAATTTCCATTCGCTCATAATAACAAAATGTTTTTTGCATTTAATACTAAAATAGTAGAAACCCATAAAAATATCACAAACAACTTTACAGATAATCACACTTTGCAAACCACACGATCAAAATCAACGTCATTGGATCAGCTACACATCTCAGAAAACTCTACATTTGCTGAGATTAAAGAAACCCTGAAAAAATATAAAAAAATGGTTAGTAATGAAATTTCGAATGAAGAAATGCAAGGAAAAACTCCACAGCAAAGTCATATTTTAAGAGTAATCTCTGAATCCGTAGGACTTATTGATCGAGCTATGCATCGTATTCAAAATATTAAGAATAAATGGTCATCGATATATCTGAACGCACAGCTTCGCAAAGAAAAGACAAAATTGTCTTTATTTAATTGTACTCGAGAGTTTACGGAAATCATGAAAAATCTGTTTATTGGAGGTGGTGTAAAAGTCAAAGACATATTTACTCGAACTACTGATATTGAAAGGGTGATTACTGACATGGATATTCCTATTCTAGATAATCTCATCAATTTAAAGAAAAAAGTTGTAAAGTTTTCTAGTGACTTATATGAAGCTATAAATCGATCAAAAAAGTGGGAAGTATATGATAAAAATGTTCGATCTGGAACATACGATTCTATTCAGCAATTATTAAACTTTGCTCGTGATGAAAAGAATTTTTTTAATCAAATATCACAGACTATGAAGCACGATGAACATGTTTCTAATGTCTTAAATAATGAAATGAAAAAAATGTCTACATCTGAAACAGGAAAATCTGAAAAGTTTCGCTTTCGAAAAGTGCTGTCGAGATTACAATCAAGTGCACGAAATAAACAGTCAAGCAAACATACAGGTACACTTTCTGTTTATACCAGTGCTCAGGCGTTGCACACATTGATTAAGAATGCTGTTGATGATGCATTCGAAAATATTGGTGAGGAAAGAAAGTTGGTAGATTATTTGTATGAATCATTTCCCATATTGGAAGCAGACATTAATGAATGGGCAAATAATGTTGAGTCTTTGCCAAATTTACACATTCAATTATTAAAAACAATGTCTACATTAACAGATAATCTTAATGACGAAATTGAAAATCGTATGAAAAAACACGAAAAACAAGTAAAGTTTTATAAAAAGTATCACATGAACATGGTCAATCAAACGCATAGTTTATTGCTCATGGAGAATTCATTCCAAAATTCTGGAATTCGCATTTATAATTTATTTAATGAAGATCTTGCAAATGCCATATCTGAAATTTATCTATTGAAACAAAATTTAATTACAGAACTTCAACATCAGTCATTTAACGCTATTAAAGCAGAGAAGTCACACAAAATAATTCTTCATGATCGAATTGAAGAAATAGCAAATAAATTTTCTGCAGCGACAAAAGTGTTAAATCATAAATACATCGAAACTTACGATAAAAGGGTTAAGATAAGACAGGCTATACTTCAAGCGGAAAAAGAAGTTCATGATGTATCAGATCAATTAAAAGCTGATAAAGAGATATTAAAAAATATTGTAAGAGATGAAGAAAAAAAATCTTCGAATGCTTCAAATTTAAAATTTGCAAAGGTAAGTATGAATGTTGCTATAGCTCGTGTAAAAGAAAGTGAAAATAAGTTTACAAATTGTACGCAAAACCTTTCCAATTTGAAGGTAAAATTTGACAAACTATCTCGAATAGTAGAAATAGCTGCTTTCGCACTTCGTCGTTCCCAAGTATCTAAAAAGTTCAAATATTACAAAGAAACATTGCTGTCGGAACTTGACTCTCTAATACAAAACACTATAATATGGAATGATGACTTGCGTTTGAATCAGCTGTATACCAATACAACAACAACAAGAATGGAAAAGTTCAAAATTCTAAAAGATTTTTCAGAGCAGATAAAGCATAATTTTGTGGTTGTAAATGAAACTTTCACAGATACCAAATTATTTCATACAATAAATAGCATGATGTCTGCGCACGAAAAGGATGTGCTCTTAAAAAAGCAGCTCAAAATGACCGTGTTATTTGATTACAATGTTCAAAAAAATCAAATGAATCGTATAACAATAAAATCATATGAAAGAATTATGGAGATAATACGTCGTATAGATGCTGACTTTCAAACTAGGATAATTGCAATGAAAGTAAGCGCAGAACGAGCCAGAAGTTTGTTTGGTCAATTATTGACAGTAAACTTGAACCAAAAGAAAAAAAATAATGTAGTTGATACTATTGATACTGCAATAAAAGCTGTAAGTTTATTGGAAGATTTTCAAATTATGGAAGTCAATAAATGGAAAGAAATATCAACGATAAATCAAGAAACGCTCATTTCATTAAGAGAAGCGTATAAGAAATCAAAGGATGTAGAGGATAAATTTAAAGACATGCTTTTATCTATTGGACAAAAAATGGATTTTTATTTTGAAAGAAATGGTTTTAAGTATCATGAATTATTACACAAAGAATTGAACAAGCATGTTTCAAGTATAAGAAAATCAAATACCTTTTCCAAAATTACATTAAATATCAATTCAGACAGTTTTAAAAACCAAACGAATTTTTTCCCCACAGCAAGTCTCATGAGATTCAAAAGACAAAAAATCAAAAGCGACAAAGAAAAGCAGAAAGTCAAAAGATTTGAGAGAGAAGGGATACTTGTTCAGGGGGGTGAAACTCCAGAAACAATATTAGATTCAAAGGTACTTGAATATTACTTTGACAAAATGAAAAGTTTACTGAGACAGATTGAAGCCTTTAAACAGAATATATATGATACAGAAATTGGATTATCCGAAAATGATGAAATGAGGCTCAAATCGCGTCGAAGTGGACATCAAATGTTCATATCTAATGCAGCAAAACAAGCTTCCATGGAAAATGCAAGAGCTGCTGAGGAAATGAAAGCAAGCGTAAAACGAAATAAGACATTGGAAATGTTACTGCTGCAGGAAAATCAAATGAATTCTACACGCATCCTATCGGCTAATGCAGATCTTAAAACTTGGGCATATAGAACGGGTATGAAATCCATGAAAGAAAAGGTAGACGATCTGAAATCTATTGAAATTTCTAAAATTGTAAATTTATCTAAACAATTTGACAATATTACTGGTTTACACATTGAAACTGTTCGCGGTAATTTTACATATTCTGAGGCAAATGCAGAATGTATAGCAATTGGTCATCGAATTTGTTCTCATGAACACATGGTACAACTCTTCCTAGAAGGGAGGAATGTGTGTCCCTGTGGATGGACTGATTCAATTGTAGGCGCAAATGGAGTACTTGTAGAGATGGTCAGTCAAAATATACGAGGCTGCAAAGGTGTAGCAAGTGGCATCACAGTTTGTGATGAAGGTAAATTGAACATGGACATGGAAATACCTAAAAAATATAGCGCACATTGTTGTAAAGTCCAATCCGAATGAGATATGATTGAATGATATTATCACAAAGTATGTATCTAAAAGTTTATACAGTAAAAAAAATAAAAACAAAGATAATTCCATGATTTTTTATTTTATAATTTCAACAAAAAGGTAAAATTGATTTTTGTTGTACTTTTTTATTAACTAAATGTTCCTTTCGAAGCTTTAGAAATCCAAGCAGAAACTCTGCGTTTTGTTTTAGAAGAATGTTGTACTTTCATTTCTTCTTTTTTATCCTGGACGTTTTTATGTCTTATACGGACTCTTTTTTTTCTCTTCGGAGGTTGTTGTAATTTTAATACACCTGAGTGAATTTGCATTACACCACTTCTCTTCCTTTTTGATTTTTTAAGTTTTTTTGATTCAACTTTTTTTCTATTCGAAGCAGCAGCAAGAGCAGCTGCCAGTGCAGCTTCTGCTGCTACATCTTCGTCAATATCTTCTTGGGTTATATCGGAAGTACTAGACGTATAAATTTCTGAAACTAACTCTTCTGCGGTCAAAGGAATAATGTCATCTTGGAGAGTAGTTATCTCATTTATACGATTGCCTCTCTTTTTTTTTTGGTTAGGTTGAAATTCTTTAGCATTTCGTATACTTTTCTCTTCCGAAACATTTTGAGAGTTTGATTTTCTATTTTTATCTTCTGATTCATTTTGAGAGTTTGATTTTCTATTATTAAAAACACAAATATCAAATTTAGATTTCTCTGGATCTGAAATATTTGCACAACGTTTCAATGCATCACGTGTTTTTTTAAGAGCTTTTATTTGAGCATCTATTAAATCAATTTCAGAAATTTCGTTTGTCTTCAATTTGATCGATGTATGGATTTTGTCTTTCATAGTCGTATCATCAGATATTTTGTCTTTCATAGTCATATCATCAGATATGATATCATTCTTGGGCTTTGTATATTTAGTTGCAGAACTTTTCCGGTAATTTTCTTGATCATCTAATTTTGAAAACATAGATTCAGCTTCATCATCAACAACATTACTCACATTACTCAAAACCTCTTCACAAATATCTTCAGCCATATTAATATCAACAGTGTCTTTTCTGCCTGCACGAACTTTTATCAATGGAAGACGAGCAGCTTCAGCTGCTGCAGCAAGAGCTTTTTTTCTTAGCTTCTTTTCTTTTTTACTTTTTGCTTTACTTACATGCGACTTCTTTTTTCTAGAGATTGGTTTTATTTGTTTCTTTGGTGAAAGGGAAGAATCATCGGCTTTCACCATATTACTAACTCCTTCATCATTGCTTTCATCTAACCCGTTCATTTCTCCAATATCGATATTCGTTTGGTAAATATGTACAAGAGCATCTTGTGTACTTGGAGCTTTTCGCTCTTTCGGATGAGTTCTTACAGCAGTGTATCCAGCGTATTGATTGGCAATGAACGGACAACTACGTAATTTCATTAATCCTGAAAGTCTTGCTAATTTATCGTATTCCCATGAATCATAAAACGGTGTTTGACGCATAGATAAATGAATTTCGCCAGATACAGGTTCTAAGATATCTTGGCAAGATTTAAAGAAACCGAGTAAAACCGACTGATTTTGTGCAATGTCTTCTTCTTGAGAACCTCCGACATGTGGAAAGTTAAAGATAATACGATCAAATTGAATATCTTTCGATTCAAAATATGTACCAAGCGACATTGCATCAACTCGATGGATAACACTGGCCCCGGTTACATAAAGTTGCTGAATAGTACTTGCAACACCTTTGTATTTTGATGACACTTCAGCCCGACTATCGTAAGTTGTAGCAGTTATTCGACGCCCACCCAATACAGATGCAAGTGAAAGAGAAAAGGTCAAATCCCCATCACCAACTGTTAATATGCGTTGTTTATCTGTATAAAGATTAGCTGATTCAATCGCTGAATTTGTACAAGAAGTCTTACCAATTGCCTTTGGATTAACGACACTCCGTGAAAGAGCAGCAAGTGCAAGACTTCGACGACCAACTGTAAGCTCCTTAAGGGTAGATGAAGTAACCATTTGTGTAGACTTTCGACCAGCTGAGCCATAACGCATTTTGCGCGTTTCGCGACAGTGCAATCGACTTTTCTTGCCCATAGTTGCCTTTGTTAATAATACTAGTTTTATTCTTGCAACGGAGTTGTGTACTATATATTTATATAGTCAGTGTGAGAAGATGTGAATTTTGTGAATTTCGTTTTTCATTTTCTAGCGAGGCCGGCTAGCCTAGGGTTAGGGTTTAACGATCCGGTAAAACTTGTTTCAACCGTTATATCCTCATACTCACGAGTATAGGTACGTAGATCTAATCGAGATCGTGTATCTCACAGTTGGACACATTTCTGTGATTCAATTGTGATGGCAAAGTTTTATCAGCCTAGAAGTAGAGGTAATAGACCACATGAGTGGAAGGAGGCTGAATTGTCTATCAAAGATGGGCAAAACTACGGTGAAAGTGCTAAAGAGAGAGGTACATGGAACACTGTGACGATCAATCCCGAGGTTAAAACGCCTGAATTAAACAGTAAAGCTTCAAAACTTTCCAAAATATTATTGAGTTCAACACAAACTAGACCTAAAGCAAATTCAGGATTGCATGAATCTACAACCTCAAATAGCGTATCGGGAATAGCTTCGGCTTCAAGAATAGCTGATAAGATGAAGAGTCAAGTAAAAAAAAGAGTTTCAAAATTGACTATAGACCGAGTTGAAGAGCTGAATGTTGAAGGATATTTAAAAAAACAAAGTTCAAAGGGTTGGTGGCAAAAGAGATGGTTCAAGTCGGTTAACTTTTATTTGGCATATTACCAAAAAGTAGACGAAAAAAAACTATGTGGTACAATAGACCTTCGAGCAGTTCTTCGAGTCGAAAGAACGAAAAAAGAAATAACCCTCATCCTCGACAAAAAAACAGCTACCTGTGCTCGACAGAAAGGTGCCTCGGCAATGAAGAATACAGCTGTTGCTGTTACAAAGGAATACAATTACTCGGATGATGTGGGTAAAACAGGGTCTACAATAGAAACGAAAATCTCCGATAAAGAATTGAAAAAAAAACGTAAAAAAGAATTCCAAGAACAGAAACGAAAATTGAAAGAAGAAATTAGAAATGAAAAAAGAGAAAAACATGCAACTCAAGGTAATCTCAAATTAAAAGCTCAAAGCTCTGATGAAGCTGAAATGTGGGCAGATCTACTACGAAAACGTATTAGTGGTTTAGATATTATTGCAGAATCTTTACAGGCATGTAGCGCTTGGAGATCTTCAGGGTATATTGCAATGCGTTCGAAAAGAAAGAATGTAACTTCGTGTTGGAGAAGATATTGGGTAACATTAGAACACAAAGCACTTCATTTTTATTCATCCCGAGATGATGTCAAACGTAATAGACCTGGAAAGGGGCGGATCACTCTGCGTACACATGTAGAGATAATTAAAAATAATAGTGAAAATGAGATATCTAGTAATGATAAAGTTGCTGCGAATGTAATAGTTAATTTAATTGGATGTAACAATCTAATCGCTGCCGATTTAGATGGATCGTCTGACCCATATGTAAAATTTTGGACAGTTGATGAAAATGGTACTAAATCTCGAGTTCAATCGTCTATACCCCTTCGAAAGACGATTCATCCAAGATGGAAAGAAGGCAAAGCAAACTTTAGATTTCATGTACAAGATATTTCAAACACAGTATTATTTGCTGCAGTATATGACTATGACCAAATAGGACACGATGATTTTCTTGGACAATGCAGATTTCGCTTATCAAGCATGGTTGGTCTGGAGTTCATAACAGTACATCGCAAACTAGGACCTGATTATAGTGCACAAATTACTGATATTTCTCTGGAATCTGGTGCTTCACAATATGTTCGCCCAGATCTAGAAGAAGAAGAAAATAGACCTAACGCATGGGTTATTCAAACGGATTATAATGATGCGTTGTATACATTACAAGCACCCAAAATGAAAGAATTAGAAGAATGGACAGAGGCACTAGCAGAGAGTGGTTGTGAGTTTATACCCGAACCTTGTTATGGTCTTGATGGGATGCGGGTTAAAGGCCACCTTCGCTTCCGACGAAAAGGTTTAGAATCACACATTGGTGAATGGAAAGATGTATGGGGTGTTTTTAAAAAATCCTTCTTTCAGATTTTCCCCAAGAGAGGAGACGAACATAGAAAATATGGGGTGTCGGGCCAATTGGGGATTAGCTGTCAAATCGTCCCGCGTGAGGGTGGATGGTCAAGTCCTAGTGGCTCAGGTAATCCCAAAATTTCAGACGGCCACACGAGTAATAATCAACAAGGTGATGCTACAGTTGTAGTGTGTATCATGGATATTAAAGAATTGCTTCATTTAGACGCAAATCGTCCACCAAGAGTATTTGCTGAAGTATTCATGTACGTTTTATATGAATTTATAATTTAATTGTTTTTTCATACGAAATTTCGTACCTAACGATTTTTTTTTGAAATATTTTTTCACAATACATCGAAGAAAATAATACCGATCATCACCAAAAGTTTGAAAAACAAACTACGCATATCACAACTGTGTCTCAAAATGGACTTGGAGTATGGCGTAATGAAGAATTTGAATTTGATGTATATGAAATTGCTAATGCCGTACTTCACGTGGTAGTTTGGGATTCAAATTCATTGCACGGAAGGACGTTTTTAGGTCATATTGAATCTAGTATTAGCAGTATTGTAAATAGACCAGATATCAAAGCTGGGCGAAGAATTTCGTATCCACTTATGCCCGATCCTACTGAAAGTATCAATACAGGCATCTCATTGAAGAATTCTCTGGTATGGCGATTAAATAATAACATGTACGAGTCAGAGGATGAAATGAAAGTTAAGATTGCGATAGGAATTACGCGTAATTCCTTTGAAATATCGGGCTCATCTCATCATCATGTATATGAAGCACAAGCTAGAAATGAAGTTGAGTATGAAGAGTGGATAAAATCTTTAGTGTCCCGAGGTTGCACCGAACTTTCAGAGGATGGAACTATAGCAAACGTTAGTGAGGAATTTGCTACGTCAGGACATTTAGATAAATTCGATGGGAATAATGAAGATGGTGATTATATTGAACATACTAATGAAGGATATCTTGAATTGTGGGCAGAAGATACTTTCAAGGGACATAAATGGTTAATTAGATTTATTCGCCTTACTGGTTCCATTCTATATATATATAAAACAGCGACAGATACAACATACCAAAAAATGATATATTTAAAGCATGTAAGGTGGATAAAATGGGCGCAAAGTTATGATGGGTGTAAACAAATTGATGTGTTTGGTTACGAATGGGGATTCAGGCTTCAAGGACACACCCGACATGAAATGGAAGCATGGTTGAAATCACTAAAAAAGGCAAGGAAAATATCAATGAATCCTTCTACACATTTAGAGATAGATACTGGACGACAAAGTAATAAATCTTCAATAACACCGCCAAAATTAGACAGTCCAACATCATTAGACAGTCCAAAAGCACATATTTCTTGGATTGAGCGATTTGATATCAGTACATCTGCAGAAAGACTTGAGGCAGTATTTAAAAGTTTTGAACATATATTTTCAGGAGTAATATCTACAAAAGAAAAACCACCAGATGTATTTGGGCTTGTAACTGCTGGTGGTCGTTTGTTAGAAGATCTAGATGAGATATCTCGAGAGTGTAAACTGGTAAAAGGAAATAATGATGGAAAAACAAATACCAAACGTCAGCCTCGTACTGATGTTCTTATGTTTTACTTGAATTATTACCACATGCAATTAGTGAATCAAATACAATGTTTATGTTCAAAACCAGATCAATTAGATCAAGATGAGTGTATTGCTTTAATACATTTCATGTCACAATATAATGTTGTGCTCAACCATGTTGTTAGTGGAACTGATATATTACAGAGGCTACATATTCAACCCGAGGAACTTGAGGATGATTACCATAATTTAATTACTCGTTATGCTTCAATCTCCAAGCCTGAGATTGATGATTTTTTTTCGCGAATAGTTGAAGGGTTATTAGATACTGATAATCAGGATAATACTGAATTTTATAGATCAAATGAAATGGGACAAATTTTTACGATGGCACCTGTAGATGTATTTAATTTGATATATGAATACGTTAAAGTCGTACAAGAGACACAAGTTGAATCTCTGGTTGCTGAAATGCTCCATATAGCCATTTCTACATTACATAAATATCAAAGCTCAATATCATCAAAAATAAGAATATTGGGTCCAAACACAGATGAGAGATTTGCAGCAGCTCATGCAAACGATTGTTTTTCTTGTATGGAAGAATTAGATAGTCTTCAATCAGCGCTCAAACCTATTATGTTGAAATTTGAAGTTGATTTTCATGATTTGACGCATTTATTTCTTGAGGGCGGTCTTATTGCTATTTCTACTATGTTAGATTCCTCCTTCGCATTCCTCAGTCCTGTATTTAAGGAAACGTTCATGTCATGGGGAAGTCATCGTGATGAAAATACTGAAACCAACGATGATCACATTGATTTGATTTGTGAAACTTTACATGAAAAATTTACTGAATACCAACGGTGGCTCTGTGATTACTTTTTTAAAAAATTAATTGCGATTGCTGTTCAGAGATTTGCTATTAAATATTTTCGTGCATTATACGCGCCAACAATGTCCATATTTAAGCGATTTTACATGATGCCTGCTGACCTCGACAAAGTCAAACGGGACGCGGATAGACTAAAGAAACTAATAACTGTTTTTGTTACTGAAGATAATCGATTTTTTCGAAAGCGTATTGCACCAAAATTGAAAATATTTTCAACTGCTAATGAATTTCTCGTCAAAAAACCGTCTAATGCCATCGACACATTTCGAAACCTTCTCGAAATTCACCCACACGGATCTACTGCTATTTATGTTCTATTTACATTGTGTATGAATATACGAAAAGATGTACCGAAAGTTTTATACCATAAGACATTGAAGCAAGCAGGTGATATGCTAAAAACTGTTTTGAAGAATAATGAATCGCTAGATATGGAAGAAGAAGAACTTGCAGCAAAAGCAAGCGGAGATGTTTACTTTCAAATATTTCCCGTGACGCATAAAGATTTACGAGAAAAAATATCTATAGGCAGCCAAATGCCACATTTCGATTTCATGTCTCAGACTCAAGAAGAAGAATATCTACTTGAAGAAGAAACAAAAGAACGGCATACAATAACTAATGGAACGGAAGCTTCAAAAATAGTAGTGAAAAAAAAAGATGGCGAAGGAGGTTCGATGCACATGGGAACGCGAAGACGTTAATATAAATAATTCTAAAAATCTTTCTTTTTCAAATTTATTATAGATTTAATCTTGTATCGCTGGTTTCATTCGTACTACTAAAATTATTTGCTATTTCAGGATTGTCACGGTTTAGAGATATTTTCAAAACATCTTTACGTGATGGTCTATGTTCTGCAAAAGGCTCAGTACAAATTGCAAATACGGTGATAACAGCTTGGAGCTCTGCGTTTTCCCATGTAATCTTACAACACCCATCTGTTTCAGGATCCCAATAAAACGTTCCTGAAGTTACTAGACCAGCACCCACTTTTTGCGAAAGAATTACTGTGACGGCAAATTTAAATGGCTTTTTTTCTTCGCGTAAATCTGTCAATATTCCTTCTATACACTTGTTTGTGTATGCATCTAAATTATTTTGACTATACACGACTGAATTTAATGATTGCTGGATACTACGTTGGACAATCTGGGTAACTTCGGCCCAAAGTAATTCTGTATCCTCTACGCTTACCATTTTGATGATATCAATATCTAAACTGGGTTATATCGTAAATTAAACAGTTACGCGTACAAAAAAAACGTTCCGATACCGGGTACTGGTACAAAGCAGTCTATGACATCTACTAAATTTTCAGAAAGACAGCCATCTTTGGACTTTATAGAAGTGATATAGTAAAAGCAAGAAACACCAAATACTGAATCCAAATTCACTTCTGTTTTTACTCTTAAAGTATCAATACAATACAACACTTGAACGCACACGTCATCACTTTTCAAATACCAAGAAATAAAATTATATCTTTGTTTATTGTTAGCTATCACTATCTAAGACACTGGAAGTAGCTGAGTTTTCCGAATGATCAGAATCGCTATAGTCTCCATTTTTTGTCTCACTTTCTGAGTTTTCATCACTTTCTGAGTTTTCAGAATCGCTATAGTTTCCATCTTTTGTCTCACTCTCTGAATGATTAGAATTTTCATCGCTGTAGCCTCCATCTTTTGTCTCGCTTATTTGACTTGTATAATCTTCATCAACACCCTCATCAATATCTCTATCTTCATCATCATCATCCTCGTCATCATCATCATCCTCGTCATCATCTTCATCCTCGTCATCATCTTCATCTGAGTATCCTTCATCCCCGCTATCATTGTTTACCTCATCTTCAGATGCATCACTTGCAGTAAGTTCCACGTCAGACATTTCCGACTCATCGCTAGCACTACTCGTATCATTTGGGTGCTTCAATCTACGCTTCGCTAATCGCTTTTCCCTGAGTCTTCTAGCAATATCCCTCTGCTTTGCAGCTTCTTTTTTTGCTGCTTTTTTATTGGCCTCATTTCTCCGCTTTTTCCAAGCCTTCATTTCTGCCACAGTAACCCTACCATCACCATCAGTATCTAGTTCGCGCATCATTTCTTCACGTAAGGCTTTTGCTTTCGCGCGTGCCTTATCAGCTTTAGCTTTCATGATTGCAGTTGCTCGCTTCATTGCATGGGCCATTTCCGAAGCACTAATTTTTCCATCACCATTTTCATCTGCGAGGGATATAGCCAATAATTTCAATTCATGAAGCTCTTTCATCTTCTTATCTCTCAATTTGCGCATCCCAGCAAACAGTTCTGCTCGGCTAATTTTTCCATCTCCATCAGTGTCTAACATACGCTTTAGATCTTCTAATTCTTTTTTCTTTTGTTCCTTTTTTGCTTTAGCTTTTATAATCCAATCCTTTCGCGCCTTTGCCATTGCCTCTTTTAACTCTTTAAGACTAATTTTCCCATCTCCATCCTTATCAACTTCATTGATAATCCAGTCTTTCAAAAATCTTTGTTTTTCTCTGGCGTCGTTACGAAAATTTCTGAGGCGACTACCAACAGATGGCATCAACGCTTCCATGTCAGCCTCAAGCTGGTCGCCAATGCACCACTCGAAGCCCTCTTCTACGCCAATTCCTTTGCGGCATGAGCAGCCTTCTATTCTCCACGCGCGTCTCACACCCGGTTCACCTAAAGTTTGTGGGAGATTCATCATCAGGGTGATCGTATTTGGATGAAGTGCATTGTGAGCATCTTGCTTGTTGGCTAAAATTAATACAGGAACTCCTGTTGTTTCAAAATTTTCCTTTAATAATCTTTTCAACTTTTTCCCTGCCGGACGTATTGACTTGTGATCAGAGGAATCAACAATAAATATGATAACACTAACACCTTTGACATATGGGGACCAATTACGGGATATATTTTCTTCGCCACCGAGCTCCCATAGATGAACACACCTATTTTTGTAATAAACTTGACGGATTTGGACTCCTAATGTTGGCCAGTGCCTCTTAAACTTTTTCTCACCAGTGATGTGTTGAACAAATGTGCTTTTTCCAACACCATAAGAACCACATATAATTACATGTGCTGGGTCATACATACCAAGAGTAACTGCACATGCGATACCTTTCTTAACTTTTACCAAGTGTCTTGCAGCTTTTTCTTTCGTCTGACGGATGCTTTTACCTGCCATCTTATCCATGTTCCCCCCCATGGAAAGTTTTTAACGTAAAGTTCTACGTTTGACAAAACTCAAAGGGAAAGGAATTCCCTGCATTTTGATCCAGCTTTCTAATATCGCTTAGGTCTTCAATTCTTTGGTCTTGTTCTCTGTAGTATTGTAACAAGTTAAACAGCTTTTATACCCAAACCGAGATTTTCATGAAGTCCATTTGATTTGTGCCGGTTCGGCAGTTACAAATTTGGTGACACTGACTATACGACGTCGTATACAACTCCAGCAGAAGTTCCATCCGGTGTTGAGCGAGTTTATTGTTCAAAGTATTTATTGGGCATTGGCCGCTCGAATAAAGGAAATTAAGGGACGAGCCAATGCAATATCCAGCCTTAAGAAGGCGAGAGTGCTCTAATCCGGAAGCTGTGGAAAAAAATAAAAGGAAACTCAATTGGAGGGCTTCGACTTCCGAAAATCAAACCTCAAGGAAACAGCGTGTACGTCAAGCCATTGTAGAACGGGCTGCACCTCAAAGTATGTGGCCAACGACAGATTCCCGTGGGCGATTTCCTCCTTTTCCTGATTTGCTTGAGTTGCGGACAAAATATGGTGGAATTTCATATCGCTTAGCAGACGTTGAGTTCACACCTCCATCCTCTACAACAGTCACAAGGCGCCCGGCCCTTATTACCCGAAGTAAACCTTTTTCTCTTTGCATCAAGATGACTGCGGGTTCTTTCAAGAAGTATAATGATAAATGTTTACTTCATGCCGGAATATCTGACTCGCGTGGACGAGTTTATAACTTCGATGAATATGGTCATCACATTGATGAAGATTGGCCTGAGAGTATTTGTGTACCATTTCAACATTTACTCCCAGAGACACTCACTTCTATAAAGTCCAAAGATGGCTGTCTTTCTGAAAATTTAGTAGATGTCATAGACACTGCTTTGTACCAGTACAATTTACATCATTTAGACGCAGGTTTTCAATATCATTCATGTCTTCATAATTGTTTTCATTACCTCGTAGGTTTTCTGAATGAACTAAAAATTGGTGGTAGACGACATCACACTTTAGAAAGCGTTGAAACTGAGTATTTGGATAAACCTGCATGTCTTAGTATAGAATTCCTTAAAGTTTGGAAACAACTTAGAAGAGAAAAAACGACAATATCGTCTGCTTTGAGAGATGCATGGGGTAACTGGTGGAATCAACATTATTTGAACCCTACCTTCTCCCCGATAAAAACTAGTCAATATATAGAAATTCCAGATGAAACTAAAGGTGATCAATACCAAAGAAATACTACAAAAAAAACTATTTCGAATAGTTCTGATGAAATCCGAGCAAGTAGTAATTATAAATTCACAGTTTCATTGTATCAAAATGGATTTCGAATTAATAATAACTCATTCAGGGAAGCTTTTGTGCCGACCAAGGGGACTAAAATAGAGAAAAAACAAGTGTCTGATTATGTAGAAAATGATGATTTTGTGTATGATTTGTTACGAGGTGAAGTTCCATCTGAATTTATCAAGTATACTTCATTTAAGAAAAATGGGAAGGGAATTAAGTTAGATGTCGTACTAAAAGATGAACGTCCTAGTGAATTCAATAATGATCTTATGAGTAGTAGCAGTGTTGATGCAGATGATGAATGTTCAAATATAACTTGTTCGTCTATAAAGTCTTCACAAGTACTTAATATAATGAAGAAAGACATTGCTAGTGAAAAACATGAAGAATTGCAAAGGAAAAGACACATTTTGCGCGAGAAACGTAAGTCTTCTTTGGCAAAAGTTAAAGCATTAGGTAGAACTCTTTTTAAGTGGAGACGCCGAGAAAGTAAATAAATGGTAATAATAAAATATTTTATATAGTCGCCAAAGCTAGTAAGCAATAGGTAATAATAATACGTACTAATTATGTCTTTTGTCCTTTTTGTTCCAGTCGAATACCTTGGGTGTGGCCATTTCGTTGAGCGATCTGTTTGTACCAAAATAATAATAATCAATGTTTTATACAATTTTGTTTTATTATTATTAATTCATTAACAATTTCTGGTGAACTGGATTGACACTAGCCCATGCCTTGCTAAAACATGCACTGGTAGATGGAGTGGATTGTAAATTAGTAAATAAAGCTGAAATACGAACATGAGTGACCTCATCGATAAGTTCAGCTTGTACGGCCTCCGCAAGAATTTCACAAAACCGAGATAAATTACACATATTTGTACCAAGAACACGACCATCTCCTTTCAATGCTAAAGAAACAAGTAAAGAATGCATCTTTTCGCCTTCTTCAATGTCGTCCCTCACAGGAAGGTAATTCATCCAGCATTTGAATAATTGTTCAGTATTTATCGACCCGTCTCCTCCGGCATACATTGTAGGAAAATATTTTCAAAAATAAATTGTTAGGTTAAAACTTTGTTATAAAAAAAAATAATTTGAGATTGATGATGAAAACGTACCGTAGTACCACGATGTAAGAACAGTTTTGCAACCGCAGTGATTGCATTGTCCGATGCACATGCATTGTCACCCTCTCGAGCATTTGGGGCAGTCACAACAGCGACAAGTCTAGAAGATGCCTCGGTAGCTTGTGCAGGTGTAAATGCAGAACCTCCACGTTCTGCGCAAACACCTAAACCATAAACAGCTGATTGGCGTAATTCTGGATCAGGACTATTAGCACCATTCAACATATAAGGGACTACAGATGGAACTAAAACAGCAGCCCCAGGCATGCAATATTCAATAATATCATCAGCAATGCAAAGAGCCGCAGTAGCTAATCCAGAACGAATTGAATCGCTAGCAACTGTCGAGGCATCAGTAGCAAAAAACGTGTCCGTAGAATTGTGATCTATCATATGAAGCATTGCCATAAGTAATTGTCCAAAATGTTGACTAAATGCATTAAAAATCTTCCCCTTCATCAACTTAGCTAACGCACCGATTACATCAATTGTAGTATTAAGTAAATCACCCTCTAATTCTTCTTCCTCTTCTAACTGTATAAATGCAACATCATCAGCTTCAGCATCACCCATTCGCAAAGCACGACATGCATTGATTCGTCGTTTTATACTTGCAATACAATTAGTTGAAATTACTTCAAATATCATGAGTATTACTGCATCTGTGAGAAACAATTGTACTCCATTTTCATTGGCAGCATGTTGTAACATTTCATCAAGGCTCTCATGGAGACAAACAATTAATTCGACTTCTTGTTCAACCTTTAATTGGTTCACTATAGCATTCACAGCAACTATAAACAATTGTTGAGGACCATTTGACGTTTTTGTCGAAGGATTTTCCAAAAGGGATAAAAGAAGTTTTGGTAAAGACATCGCTGCAGCGACGCGAACATGTCCAGAGAATTGAAACGACACCAAAGGCAGCAAGACACCAACAGTTTTTTCAACCCATGGAGCATATAACCCACCCATTGCCATCGCATATTCATACAACATATTACAAGCTAATGACTTTTCTTGAATTGCAGCAGTGTTAATACCTATTCTCTGTTTACCTGCCCCACGAACAATAACTTCCATAATCTCGCGACCTTCAAATAGTTCTTTATCAAGTTCTTCTGTACTGTCTTGGTGAACTAATACATCTTTATCTGCATTGGCAGCAGCATTTAGCAAAGACGGTAAAACAAGAGGTAAATACGGTACAAATTGTGATCCCATCGTCTTTCCTATACGACAACATGTTTGTGCTATATACGATGCCTGAGGGTCATCAGGAGCAATACCATGTTGAAGAGTTGCGAGTAAAATATCCATCACCTCTTTTGCATCAATGGCAAATGTATCGTGAAAAGAAATGTAAAAAAAAATGGAGATTTTGTTAAGTACAAAATTTCGTATGAAAAAAAAATAAATTTGAAATAAACGACGAAAACGTACACACTTCAGCACCAACACAGGATCCCAAAATACCAACGCATTCCATAGCCTTGCCGCGCAGTAATCTTTGCTCTTTTCCCGTAGCTCCTTTAAGTACAAATTTCATTAGGGGCATAAATGTACTATAAAAGTGACCAAAATCTTCACCAAGTACCTGGGCAATGCTTGCAACCGCCGTGATTGCATATTGTTGAGCTGCAATACAAGAGCTCATACGGAGTAAATCATGTAAGGCGCTAAGTACTCGAGGTGCCACAGATGAAATAATTTGTACTGCTCCGACAGGTAATGCTTGTTGAGCAGTGCAAAATACACATAATGTATATGCAGCTTCAGCTTGTACTCGAGAAGTGGATTCTTTTATATCCAAAACTTTTGCCAATATTGATAAAACGCGTTTACCATGCACAACTTGAAAACTTTCTCCAGGTTTTGGACCACCCATAGCAATCTGTGCCTTTAGTTGTTGATTTGCCACACGTCCGTGGCCAGTGTTGTCCACTTCTGTTCCAGTGAAATATTCACAAAAAATACCAATCAAGTATGCAATTGCAAAACGAACGCGCTCTCCAGGAGAACCTTCAGGTTGGGATTGCTCAAGAAGAGGCAATAAAACATCAAATATTGAACTAATTGAGGACCACATTGGCGATGCACAGCATACTGCAAGTCCCATAGTCCCTGCCCATTTTTCTTGCCATCTATTACTATTCAACATTGAAGAAATATGAGGCATTAACCTAGGAACAACTGCGGCACCACCGAGATTTTCGGATAATCGTTCAAGAGCACTTCCAGCAACCCAGGCCTCATTATCGGTTTCTGCACAACCAAATGGTGACCGGTCAATAGAAGAACCCCATTCCTCGTCATCGTCTTCACTTACACGACAGAGCATTTTTAAACCAGAAAAAATTATTTCGTCAATTAAGCTCAAACCAGAAATTCCTTTGGCACCATTCGAATCTAAACGACGAAGTATTGTGAAAAATATTTTTTTTTTTTTTTTGTTAGTAAAAAAAATCGTTAGGTACAAAATTTTCTATGAAAAAAAAAATAAATTCGAAATTGAAATGATGGAAACGTACAACTGTTGAACTGCATTCCGTACAAAATGCAACTAACATCTCTAATGCAGATGACCTTGTAGCTGCTTCGAAATGGTCTGGATCAGGATGATTTAGTATAGAAAGCATTGAGTTGCACAGAGGGAGGGAGATTGTTGGAAGTCTAAAAAAAGCTGGCGCATTTTCACATGTGTCTGCCAGGGACTCCAACGCACTTGTTGCCACTTGCTCTTCTCCAGCAACAAGGGTAAACTGTATCGCACTCAATAAAGCAGGAAACATTTGTTGAAGTGGTACCCATTGTTCCTTTTCCAATGCAAGTATCAATGAAGCAAATGTTTGAACAGTGTAGCTACGAACTTTAGCATCCGGATCACTCAGCCTTGCCCCCAGCATTGAACAAAATTTTTCATAATGAGGTAATATTGCTGCACTTTCACAAGATAGTGCTAATGCACTACATAGATTTATAGCACTACGTCTGGCACCGATAGATTCTGAACATGTCATGTTAAGCACTCGAGGAATAAGCTCTGGCCAACCCTCAAGTGCAAAAGATGCAACAGCTGCAATGGCGTGGCTTAACTTGGTTTGAATATGCTCAGTAGCCTCTGATTCCATTGCAACCAATAGGGCATTTTTCGTGAAAGCACGTGCGCCATCATCTAACGATATCCATGCCTTTTTTACCATTTGGCGCACAAGAACAGAACAAAAAGCGCGAGCTTGTGGTGATGGACACTGAAGTCCAAGCAAAAGCTGCTGAAGCACTTCTGTTGAGTTCGTAGAGACAGAATTAAAATATTGCTTCTCTGCTTGACCACGCGTAACATTATCTGGGCTACATAAACCTGTAAGAAGAGTCTGAAAAGTTGGGTCCATCCTAAATATTTTCCCGGATCTACAAATGATAAGAGAAGAAGCTCGTTCAGGAGATACCTAATCCTTCGGAATTAGATTGTTTGATGGTCAAGTATTCAATTTTTTCGCTGGCTCTTATAGGGTACCGGGTACGTATCGCAGAAATTCAGCGCGTCTTTGACAATTGACTTGAGTTCTTTACTTCTTCCTACTTTTTACTACAGGTAATATTGTAGCTAGCCACTTGATTACGGACACTTTCCTAGAGAACTGTGTTAGACATTTGATTACATAGCACTGTATCAAGTAAGGCACATTATTGCTATATTTCTTTTCTTTCATTGTAGAAAATGACCAATGCTACGAAAAGGAAGTATTCGTCTGAGACTGGTTCAGGTTCGTCTAAAAAATGTCGCCTCGCGGACTTAAAACAAAAGGGTTTTGTGAATTATAGTTCCACGGGTTGTTTGCAACAAAGAAAAGGTGGTGGTACCATCGAACTTCCTGCTATCGATTGGTCAAAACGAACCTTGACTGACTTTCGCCGGGATTTTTATACAGAACATAGTAAAGTTGCTAAACTCAGTGAGTCTGAGGTCACTTCTCTCCGAGCAAAAATGAATCTCACAGTAACAGAGCACGGCTCTCCGTTTCCAAATAGCAAAGCTTGGGTGAGTGGTTGTGTACCTGCCCCGGTAAAGGGATTTAAACGTAGTTCATTACCTCGTGTATATGTCGAGAAATTATTGAGCCTTGGGTATAAAGCACCGACGTCAATTCAAAGTCAGTCTTGGCCAGTTACTCTACAAGGCAAAAATGTAGTAGGTTTAGCTCAGACTGGATCTGGTAAGACAGCCGCATTTCTATTGCCAGCAATGATACATGTCCAGGCACAAATGAAAGTCAAATCATCAAAACAAGGAGACACTGGGCCCATAGCTTTGATCTTAGTTCCTACTAG
Source organism: Stramenopiles sp. TOSAG23-6 (assembly GCA_900128565.1). Taxonomy (NCBI): domain Eukaryota; species Stramenopiles sp. TOSAG23-6. The sequence goes on along the minus strand of LT635983.1, from coordinate 679 downwards.
AGAATTAGCCGTGCAAATTAAAGAAGAAGCGATGAAGTTGACACCAAAAAAATATGTTCACTCTTTGCGGTCTTGTCTATTATATGGTGGTGCAAATAAAGCACCTCAGATTCGAAGTATGCAACGTGGTGCAGAGGTAAGTGTTATAGATTTTGAATTTCATTTTTATGTTTTTTATTTTTTTTATTTTTTTTTATTTTTTTTATTTCTTTAGGTATAAAATGGGTGCAAAAACATTTTCAATTTCGAATTTGTCATTTGTCACTCTGCGACTGAAAATATAATAATTTTGTAAAATCTATGAGGAAATTTGAACACACTTTGACGAGCGTATGTCTGATTATAGTTTGGGATGCAAAACCATGTCAGTGTTGGTATCCCTAAGATGACGTCATTTTCTACTTCTGAGATTCAAAATTTTATTATTTTTTTTTCACCACATTCCGTACTATTATTATTCTTCTTTCTTTGAAATCATCTCATTATCTACTTTTTCGAAAATAGTACAAATACTCACATGTTTTGTTATTTTACATATTTTCTACCAACTTAGATAGTTATAGCTACACCTGGAAGACTTTTAGACCTTATGAATAGAAACATTTTTAACCTTGTATGTTGTCCACTTTACTTTACTTTACTTTACTTTACTTTACTTTACTTTACTTTACTTTACTTT
>LT635982.1:0-27236 GCA_900128565.1 Stramenopiles sp. TOSAG23-6 | reverse complement strand
CAGAGACAACGTAAAAATGAACATCTGGATCAAGCACCTCGTCGTCTACACCATTAGTATCTAGTGCAAAGGCTGCTATTACCAAAATTTTATCTGAAAGATTTCCTACAAAACAATTCAACCCAGCCAATCTTTTGCTACTAAAAAAAGAAAGTCTCACAAATAAAGACAACAGTGAAGTGCTTTTTGAAACATCTACAGTTGTTGGGTGGAGAAACGGTATTGTATATGACGACGAGGTGCTTGATCCAGATGTTCATTTTTACGTTGTCTCTGAAATTCTAATGAATTATCCAGTCAAATGCATAAAAAAGGTACAAAGATTTAGTGGTAAAGGTGACAATAAAAAGCCTTTCTTTCGATGGACGACTAAAGAGCGAAGCTTGACAGCCATTGAAACACTTCGTTGTGTCATCAAATATTTTCCATCAAAGCGAATTTTTACAAACCCTGTTACCTTTAGAAATATGCCAAAAACAAACGAAATATTAGAAATACTTACCAAACACACAACTACAACAGCGTTTGATACAGAACTAGTGCATAAGGAAAGAGAAACTTTAAGACTAAGAGTAGTTTGGGAAGAACTCATGAGCAAACCTGTTGACGTGACAGCAATGTTAAATACTGCATTTAACTGTCTTGACAATAACATATACTGGGGTGTTAATCCAACTGAATTTGAAGGTCGCCGTGTCGCAATTCCAAGTGTCGATAAAGTATTAGGTTATTTTGTTTGGATGAATAAACTTACAAGCTTTATACGGAAACACGGACCACTTGCACGCGAACTACTTCTTCTTCTGGGAATTCCAAAGGATATTGACGATCCTAGTGATGTAACACGCCAAAACTTTCCTCAGTGGAAGGGCAAATTTGTCGCTGGTGTTCCTAAAGGAAGAGGTACTGGATGCTCCGGTCGTTTCAGAGCTGCAGTACAAGGTTGTTTTACTGATGTGGTCAATAACGTAAAACACCAGATTATGTATGAAAAACATATATTAGTACGGAATGGGTCTTGGATGCTTTTCGAGGAAAGACATCACGAGGAAACATGCACAGCCGAAAGCTTTCTCACTGGTGCAGTTGAAGAATTTACCGCAAATATGCAATGGGCAATAAAGCTTGAAAAGCGTTGGCTTGATAAACGGACAAAACAAAATGATCGTAGAAATTATTTAGTTGGGGAGCGCCTTGTAAAAGATTTAAAATATTGGTCCCTAGGTGGAAAATCGAATAAAATACGATCAAGAGATATTCGTAAAATAAAGTCTGATAACCAGGCTTTAATGGGGGGGGAAACCAGGTCAGGGGGCTTACGATTCAGGTTAAATGAGGATTCATGTGAAGATTATGGTCTTTCCCCTGATTGGGTGAAAGAGTATAATGCTTGGGATGCTCATTTTATAGCTGATATGTACAAAGATGAAGTATTTGATGAGGAGGATGCTATCAATGCTTGTATTTTGGAATGTAATTTTTCTTTGATTAGTCATAAACTTGTGATTCCATCTATTTCATGTCCTTCAAGATTTGACCCAAATGATGGAGAAGCAGTAAAAGATTCTTTCCAAGGTTGGACAAAGAAGCGAGTATTTTCACTTTCGATTTCAATGTGGCAATATTTGCAAGAAGACTTTCGGTATTATATGTGCAAAGATGAGTGCACAAAACCTGATGGAAAGCAAGGGATGGGTTTTGTTGTGGGTCATTATCCGCCGGCCGAAGCAAAAGCTGCAACTGGATTATTAGAAGAACAATATCGTGATCCGTCATCATCTACTAGAACGAGAAAAAGGGCATTACAATGGGAAGAATTAATTTTACAATGGACACAAGAAAACGCAAAACGAAAAACAAACCACGAGTATAGAATCAAGAAATATCAACATGATGCGCTTGAAGAAATGAGTGCGTGGTGGCGGCGGATAGAAAATCTTAAAACTTTCATTAGAAATTGGTAAACACCTAATAATCTTTGAACAAAATATGGTTTCAGTAGTTATTAAATTATGAGCACCAAAAAAATAAATAATAATCTTTTCAGTCAAAACAAATCGGACTTTTATGTTTTTGTACGACTACTAGAAAAAATGAAGTTTATTGGAGAAATAAAAATATCTTCCCCTTCAAAATCAAATCAAGACAATTAAGAGAAAAATAAATTATAAAAAAAAATCAAAAAAATCCATCCGTTAAATTTTAAAACATTTCCTACCGTTTACGCTTATTCCCCCTTTGGATCCGGACTTCTGATTAAATAGTACGGTATCTTGCACTTTTTCCATCCTTCGAAGTTTGCTTCATCCAGTACAAATGCCAAAGACTCGAAAACGTAAGGTGGCAACGCAGCGAAAGCCAAGCAATCAAGCAAAGAAAAAACGAAAGGTGACTTCAACAAAGAGAAAGACAAAAACGAAGAAAAAGATTACAAAGAGGAAGACAACAAAAAAGATGAAGGCGAAAACTTCAAGGAAAACGACAACGAAGAAACGTCCAAAAACATCAGCAAAGGATGAACGAGTCACAATCTTGTCAATAGCACAAGCAGCAAAAGTTAAACTCGACAGTCGTAAGCAGGCTTCTCATATCAGGGCCAGGTTGCGCAAACAAGCAACAGCATCTGTACGAAAAAAGTTTCACCGTCCGGGTCAAAAACCTGCATGGGTTGTGTCAAAAGTTACATTAAAGAAAGTTGCGACAAAAGGTGGCGATAAAAGTCTTTGGGACAAGTTCATGGGTTTTTTTAGTGGGTCGAGCCCCGATGATAATGCCTTAAAAAAGGTATATAAAAATATTTTGAAAAACTTGAAATAAAGTTGAAGTCTTTCCATTAATTGATCACTGAAATAAAAACTTCATGTCAATCAATTTAAATTAATATGTACAATTTATCTTTGCAGAGTTTTTTTATAGTGACTGTTTCATATTAGACTATCTACAACACACCATGTATTTACCATTTCTTTTAATTCTCTGTCTTTTCGCATGTGTACGAGCTGCAATCCACCGAATCTGCTTTGAAATCTCATTGCTGCTGGGTTTTGTGAGCTGTTCGACTGAGAGCAACCGCTCAAATGTATTTAGCTTAGTCATGCCTCTCTGGTACTTCGTTGTGCGTATATTGTTTACTCCATAAAGTAATGCATCTAAAACGGCGTTTTTACCGTCTTCTTTCAGCAAAAGTTTCTAAGCCGAAAGTCCATATGATATCGATCGGTAAATTAAAAAAACACCCGATTTCGATTTCGATTTGTTTCGTTGTTTGCTTTCGATTTTTTTTTGCAAAATTTGAAATTTTTATTTTCCTAATGGATAAACATGCAACACCAAATTTCATATATTCACAAGCAATATGGCTTCAATCCCAGAAATACGCAAAGCACACCTTGATAACACAATTAATTTCAAAAAGGGTTCACCTGCTCCAAATCACTTAGCAATGGCTCTTCAAATTATCAATAAATCTGCTGTTTCTGCGTTAACAAGTCAAATAAATCTTGAAACTCCTGATGCTGCCACTACTATTCTTGGATACTCTTCATACCTAAAGAAAACGGATAAGGCAGGTTTCCGTATAGCTCTTTCAAAGTTCATCAATAGTTTTAACTTTCATGAGTGTGATGAACAAGTTGCTCCAGATGAACTGTATATTATCCCAGGAGCGTCTTTTGGCATCGATTTTCTTTTACGATTTGCTGTGAAGACTTTCGTATTTCCAACTAATACATCTCCAAAAGTAGGTGGTGGTTTGAATTCCCACACATCAGAATTATGTCCAATTGTATTTGTCGAAGATCCAACTTATTTTTTAGTGGAAAAAATTCTTAGGAATTTTCCAGGAATTAGAATTGAAAGCATTGAATGTGACAATGAAGGTGTGTGTGTTGAATTATTGGAGAAAAGGTTGCTCGAATTGGGAGAAAATAATTGCGTACAATGCATTTATACCATTCCAATACATCATAACCCAACTGGTGTAACCATGTCCATATATCGTAGAAAGAAACTTATTCATCTCTCAAAGCGTTTTAAGTTTTCCATTATTGCAGATGAGGTTTATCAATTTCTCTCATTTGACTCTTTTTTTCAAGTAGAAAAAAACTATACAGAAAACAAAACATGTAAAGAAATACCTCCACCATTTGCTCTACTTGATTATGAACCTTATTCTGTATTTAGTTTGGGATCGTTTTCCAAGATATTAAGTCCTGGAATTCGGCTCGGCTGGATTCAAACGAAATCATCAGAAATGTGCGTTTTTTTCACCATGAATTTTAAATTTATTTATTTTTTTGTACGAAATTTTGTATCTAACGATTTTTTTCTTCAATATTTTTTTCACAATACATGTGCTTTCAGAGCGGAAAAAGTGGGGAAATTGGTTATGAGGCTTCTGGTGGTTTAATGTGTGGGTTTATATCATCTTTATGTGAAATTGCCCTTTCTAATGGTGATATTAGGCGGCACATTACTTTTGTCAGCCAATATCTTCAGCGTAATTGCGATACTTTATGCGATACCTTGAAAAATGAAGCAGTTCAAGCTGAAATACCTGAACACGTTATCACATTTACTCCACCTCGTGGTGGTTACTTTTTGTGGGTGGGACTAAAACTCTGCAAAGAGAATGATATTGAAAAGATTTTCAAGGAGTCGTTAGAGAAAAATAATATTAGTCTACTTACTGCACAAGAGTGTTCAATAAAGAGTTGTTTGAAAAGGAATGTTAAATGTTTACCAAATGTAGCACCTAACGAATTTCCAATTGGTACTCCCTTGATATATATAAGACTGAGTTTTGCTTGGTTATCACGGGAAAATATTATGATAGGAGCTAAACGACTAATTAAAGTAATAAAAAAACATATTTAAGAATTTCATTTACTTATTCTAGCTAAACTTCTTTTTTCCCTTCTATAATATAATACAAGTTTTACTTTTCTTTTGATCAATCTCTGCTTGCTTTATCATATTTAGTACATTTGTAAAACGTTTCTTTTCCGCTTCTTTTCGTGCAGTTTCGCCTTTTTTATCCACAAGATAGACATTAGATGGCTCTAGAAATCCTTTTGTGCCGATTGGGCATTCTGGATGCTTACCAAGTAACAGTTTCACTAACTCTAAGTTATTTCGTTTACAAGCCCAATGTAAGGGCGACTCTTCGTCGCATGTCACACAGCTTGCATTCGCCCCTAGCTCAAGAAGCATTTGAGCAGTTTCAAATATCCAACGAGGAAACAATCCAGTGTCGTCTTTCTTTTTTCTCGAAACGTTGATCAGTGGTGTAAAATCAAACTCATTTGTGCAGTCAATATTTCCAACTCTTCCTTCGTCAAGAAGGAATTTCGCCCTATCAAGTCGACCACTATCACAGCATTTATAAAACTCTCTTTCATCTGTTGTGCCACAAAATGTGTCACTTTCGCCTTGAAATGTTTCAATATGAGCCGCCATCAGTAAAGATGATAGTATCTGAGATCACTACTAGCTTTTGTGATACCCAAAAAAAAGGGAAGAACCGTAACCGATAAAAGGAAATCGAAATATTGCTATACGAAGTCCTTTTGCCGTTTTTTCGTACGAAACTAAAAACAAATTACAAAAAAAATTACAAAAAAAAACTAAGCAAACCAAGCCAAGAATATATATTCTATTGGAGCAAACAATGCCCAATTTTTATTGATAATGCCAAAACTAAAATAACTGAACACTAAATACTTTTCTACACACGTACACGAAATCCTAAACTCTGTAATATTTCTGCTTCTTTTTGATTCATAAAAGTACAACCACCGTCAAGCGATAGAAATTGATTACCAAAAGCACTCATATCATCTCCCAATTTCATATATCCTACATTATTTGACCTAAAAGATGCTGGTATTGTCACTGTTTTACCGTTACCACGCATATCTTTTTTACGTGGATACCAACCTTGCTTCCCTCCCTGTCGCTGGGGATCAAAAATTACGTCAATTGGTCCTGTGCATGAGTTCAAGGCAAGAATAACCTCTCTGTTAGTTGCTGCAGCTTTGTCATCAAGTCGAATATCTGTATCGAATGTACGAGGATTTGATCGTTCTTCAATTTCTTGGCGTTTGTTTAAATATTTGTTTGGCATTTTTGTGATATTTTTACTATATAATACATTACTTGTTACATTGGTGTCATTTTTATCTTTAGTATTATCAGTAGTACTTTTATTACACCCATAAATGAATCCTTTGATATCTTTTACTAATATACAATATGATCCTTTATGCGCTTCTTTAGTACCAGCAGATTTTGAATCATCTTCAAAGTCAAAACTTGAAATTTCTCCTGATTTTTCAATAACACCTCTAATAATAATATATGCACCTGATGGTGTCTTTCCTTCAATCAATATAACTTGCCCAGTTGTACGATTAGCATGTGCTGAGTTATCATGATGAATCCAGAGTTGAAGATCAATGATTGGATCAGGTTCAGGTTCTGATTCTAAAGTAGTTGATACATTTAGATTTGATCCATTTACATTGCAATCTACAATTGCTTGTGTTTTACCTAACAATGCATCGTTTGTATTCGGCGAAGAGGATGCATTAAACTCAGATGAATTTAAGTTATGAAATTGTTGATGCTTTTGTTGTTTGATATAACTTAAATTGTTTGTGTCTTGGAATCCATTTCTATTTGCATTCAGTCGACGGACTGTTACATTAAAACCATCCGCATCTTTTACGACTGTACTATTATATTGTGTTTGTACGTCATTATTATGAATTAGATAAAATCTAAATGTTCCATCCTCCCCAAAATCAATGTGACATTCATGCCCATCATTTTTCACGACTCGCCCATAATATTGCGTTGGGTCCAGAGGATTTTCACGTGCAAAAGCAACGCTATACGTAATTTGAACTAGTGCATTCACAGTTAGTGGTGATGGAAATGTGGGATTTAAATTAGACAAAGTCAGAGGGGCATTTCTTACTCTATGAGAACCAATAGCAGTAGAATTTGGGTTGTTTAAGAGATCTCCCGCACTTTTTGTAACTCGTAATTGTACGTTTGGTGTAATCGTGCTGCCCCGTAATGCCATCGCTACTCCTTTGCCAGCATTATGTTCTATATTTTGAGTGTGACTAATATTATGATCATTCGTTTTATTCTTTTGTTGACTTTGTCGTTGAATACTATCATCAACTGCATTATATCGCAGAGCCATTGCTACGCCTTTACTACTTGTCGATGACCTTCCATTTGTATAATTAACAGCATGTGTTTCTCTGGTATTCGTGTTGTCATTTCTATTTGCACGAAAATTATCATTTCTATTTGTTTTTGCGACATCAGTAGTGCTAAGATTTCTATTTACATTAAAATTATCATTTCTATTTACATTAAAATTATCATTTCTATTTGCATTAAAATTATCATTTCTATTTGTACCAAAATTAGATGATACATTTGGTAAATTGTTCGGGAAACCCGAAGCATATGATGCCCCAATATTTTGCGTACTATTAAAAATTGGAATATTTCGCATTTTACCAGACCCAACTTTAAAACTACTCGAACCAAAATTACTTTGTTGTATTGGACGAGAAACATTTTCAAATGACTGCATTTGGTGGTTTTTGTAAAATTGCTGATTTATTGAAGTCATAGTTTTATACTCTGCATCACTGTTTGCAATATTTGGTTGTCTTGGAATAATATTTTTCTGGGGATATTTTTGCGAAAAATTTTGTTGAATATTACTTGTGAAAGGTTGGCCCAAAGTATTGTTTAATTTCTGCGAATTAGTAGATGAATGGTGATAGTAAACCTTTCCTGGTTCAATGGCTGAACCATTAAGTCCTGTTACAATGCTGCTCTGTTGCGATTGTCCTGTTACAATGCTGCTCTGTTGCGATTGTCTTGGAACGTCCTGTTTGTATACCATTTGTGTCGGCTGTAGTCTTTCAAGTGGTTGTTGTTTTTCTTTCGCAAACGCCAAGAACTCATATTTAGATACCCGACCAGAACGTTGTGTAGAATTGAACTTTTGTTGATCGAATGCAGCTCCAGCAAACCGACGACAAGTTGTTTCATCTAAATATTGAGGAATCGACGCTGCCGCCCCCATGGTACGTTTATTTTCTATATAGCGAGGAACCAATTAATGGAACTTCATTGGCTTTTTTTCATATAGACTTGCTTCAAAGCAATTCGTATATTTCATCAATATATAGCAATGACGATGAAAATCTAACTAGAGAAGGAATTTCGAATCGGGGCTAGTCCTTCCTTATATTTACCTTTTTTATACAAAGATACGAAAACTTTGGCGTTAAACCGGTCCGTTTCATTTTCCAAAAAAGATTGGATTCTACCGCCTACTACGAAAGGTGGTATTTGTAAGAAACTACTATAAATAGTATTTACTACAAAACTAAATTTAAAGCAGTGGCGGGATAATAATCAAAATCAAAATGTTGTTTTCCGGATTAAGCCTTAACTTAATCAAACACTTTTTGCCTTTTTTTTAATGAATTATATAACAACAACGGAAGTTATATAACTCTGATTTCAAGTCCATCTCTTTACCTTTCCTAAAATGTCGTTTGACGATGAAGTATATCGGTCAGCTGAAGTTAATCCTTGGTTAGCACCTAAAGAAGAAATTTTTTCTTCAAGCAATAAGAGTGATAAAAAAGATAGGAAATCTGGTGAAGCGAAGCTTACGGATGAAGAGATTGCTTGGAAAAAAAAAAGAGGAAGATAGAATAGAAGAACTTAGAAAAAAAGTGAATCACACTGACGATTTGAATGTGCTGAGTAACTCAGTTAGACTACAAGCTAAGGTGGCCAAAACCCTCGCAGATCGTTTTCGCAATAGAAAACTGATTAGAGATCACAAAACGGAGGAGGAGTTGGACGTACGTCGAGATGCTATAAGAATGTTAAGATATGTAGATGAGCAAAATGCAGAAGCAGAAGCCATTTTGGAGGCAAAAAAACCTAAGCCAAAGCAACTAGATGATAAACTTGAACCAAAGGATAAAGCATATCACAATATTATGGACAATTATGTCGAAACTGTTAAACGAGATCGAGAAGAAGAAGCTATACGAAAGGCAAACTTAACTTCTACTCTAGTGGGAAGTAAAAAATCTATTTTACCAAATGATTTACGTAAAATTTATACAGACTGGAGCAAAGATCAAAGCTCATTACCAAAATGGTTACGACCAAACGAAAGCATTGTTTCGCAACCTTTAATTGTTGAAGATAAACCAACAAATATTGTATGTCCTCTATGTAATGAATATATGTTTCATCCACCCGGTCAGATCGTTTGTTTTGTTGCTTGTGGACATGGGATGCATATGGACTGCAAAAAGACTTTAATGAGAGCAGCTGATGAGACGGGAAATAAAAAACCTATTTGTCTTATATGCAGTACTCCTATTCGATTTGAGCAACTTGATCAATCGTATACATATACTGTACATCGGTCAAATGATGCCTCCCTGAGCCGTATTTAATACCTTTGTTGTTGTACATATAAAGATTTAAACGAATGTTTTTCATAAGTAAAAGAATTCACTTTTATTTCATTTTATCCAAATTATATTATATTTCTTTCATAAAGAATTCACTGCCAACCGCGTCTTTTCAATGGATCAGCTTTAAGTTTTTCTCCTGAAAAATCTCTAAATTGCACAACTCCATCTCGATAAGGACCACTGCATCGTACAAAACCAGACCATGGAATATCGTTTGTTGTAGCTTTACCCACTACTGCAGTAAAGTTACGGGTTCCTATCCATTTAGTTTTACTAATTTTACTCTCCTGTATTATGAAAAAATATTTTAAAAAATTAATGATTCTGTTAGGTGCGCAAAATGTTTTGGAAAACAAAAACTAAAATTAAAAGGACGAACACATACATGCATCTTTCGATCATGATATGACATATAAGGCCCTGATGCTGTTACGACGCATCCATTGCCATATCCGGGAATAAGTCGATCTCTTTTCTCTCTGCGCGAATGCTTAGCAAATGCACAAAATGGTACTTTTTTTTTGGTACGCACAACTTTGACTTTGCCTGCTCTTTTATTTCGATCATTTTCTATTTTATTCATCCATTGTTTTTTAGGGTGAGTATCGTGTTGATTTGTTCTTCTCTTTTGTACTTTTACTTTGACCTTAGTTTTCATTTTTGAATCGTTATTATTTGAATCAAAATTGTTTGATTGGGAGTTGGTATTGGAGGAGAGAGGTTCAGATCCGGTGGAGTCAACAAATTGCTTAGACACATCAGATCTATTAGTTACCACTTTTTTGTTTGTTTCTTCTTCAAGCGTCTCATTTAGTTTCAATGCCTCTTTATTGGAGGCAATCGATATAGTAGAACGACTCCTAGGGCGAGCACTATTGACACGGCGTGTAAATCTATTTCCTTGAACTTTTGGACGGACCAATGATGCTGTTTTCACACGCCGTTTTGCAGCTGCCATTCCTGATCCCCTCATTGGCGATGATGGAATTGTGGAGGGTACTAGTTTTGGTATAGTTGCTGGTGTCATTGTAAACGAATCGCCAAGCATGTTTCTTCGATCTTGAATTGCAAGCCTCTTTTTTTCTTCCTCTGCAGCTGACCTTTTCCGTATTCCATTATTAGATGTCGCAACAGCTTGTTTTTTACTAATTCCAACACTGAAAGAATTTCGACGTTTAAAAAGTCGATCCTTGGCCTTTAGAGATGATCTAAACCCAGAACTCCGAGGCATAGCAGATTCAGGTCTCCTGCTAAGATTTGATTTTTGTTTATAATTGATGCGGCCACTATGTAGATTAGAAGAATTTCGATTTGTTGGTGTCGAACGAACTGTTGCGCTTTGAGTTCGTCTAACATTTCTTTCCTTTGCATCTACAAATGAACTGCTACAAGACAAACCTGACAACGTAAAGCTATCTTCATCGTCAATTGTGTCAATGGATGGTGATAATTCCTTTTGATTTAGCTTCGGAATTTGATTAAACATACTTTTACTTTCTGGTCTTTTCATTTTTCCTTTGTTTCGATTTCTTGAAAATTGATTTACAAAAGATTCCCAACTGGTTGACGTTATACGCGAATCAATATGATCCTTATGACGCATCTGTGTATATAGATGATTAATATAGTTTTCAAGCATCTGTGCTACTTCTGGATATTTACTTCTATTTTGAATATTTGGTTGTATCCCAAGTATGTTTTGATATTCGATAATTTGAGGTTCCCTAGAATTATCTGCAAGAAGTTTATAATTTGCAAAAGACAGCGAGTTAACCGATTCATTAACAACCCATTTATTTTGTTGAGGAATAACAAATCGATGAGTTCGAATATTTCGGAATATGAAATGTTGTACATATTTCATATGAATAATACAAACGGTTTCAGACGTGGGCTTGGACATGTAAGGTCCGTCTACTTCCTTGTGTACCTGGTACTGTGGTCTATACACACATATATTGTGAAAAATATTTTTTTTTCCTTACAAAAAATTGTTAGGTACAAAATTTGGTACAAAAAATAAATTTAAAATAAACTTGAAATTCATGATGAAAACGCACGCTTTCTTTCAGCAGCACTTTCAAGACGCATACCAACATTAGAACAAGCACACCATGCTTTCTTATTTGGTCTATAAAAAAACAAATCCCCAGTTTTATTATCGAGAAAAACAGGGAGTGGCTGTGACATGACAGCGTTTTTATCACGTACCACTGGTTTTGTAAACGACAGGTCCTCTGTGCGTCCGCCGACAGGTCCATTGAGAATTTCTAATTTAACTCCTGATGTCGCGAATAAATGGACAAGAGTTTGAAAACCTACTGATGCAAGGAAACAACATTTTTGGGTCATTACTGCCATTTTGAATAGCAACAATAACTGTCGGACCTGACGTGTCCATGGTCTTAAATTTGCATTCCCGTCAACAATTATAAAATCAACGGAGTCGAAATTACGATACGCACGAGGGTTCATAAACTCGGTATCGGCTTCATATATGTAATCCTTTAAATTTCTAAATGAACGAACCACATAATTCGGTTGAACTCCCTCGGAAGCTCGTTCAAAGCACTGTCGAGTAATTTCATAAAATTGCTTGAACTGTGATCGTCCCTTTGCACTTTTAGAGAACGCATCAACTAAAAGAACCTTCATAAACCTAACACAACTAACAACGATACAACACTACACGATTGGCTAGATTGATGGCGTGTGTGGTATATAAATTAACTATCTATATGTTCGGCGAACACGAGAAAAAAACAACCGTTGTAAGACCTTGGTTGCACTGTTTCGAGAACATGCATAAATGAACGGTTACACAAATTTCTGTTATAACGTAAAAGTATGACGTCATCGATTAGGGTTAGGGTTTAGATTTGAGATATTTACAATAGAGATTTTTTGAGTGAATAGTTGAACATTATTGATTAGAGGGTTTTATTTATTTATGTAACTTTTGACGTTGTTAGCGTATTAATACCAATTTCGACACTCTTGTTTTGACATTTTTGATGTGTTATCACATTATTTTCATTCTTAATTTGTTTTTTACTAATATACTTTTCCCACATATGTTCAACTTCTTCAATTTTGACACCTCGAGTTTCTGGTAAATAATTCCAGACAAGACTCATACAAATAATTAGAGATGTAGCAGCAATGCCAAAGAAGGTCCCGATATGAATTGATTCTCGATATATTGGATAAAATCCAGTAATAACAGTCACTTCGAAGAAAACAATAAAAGCACCTAATCCCATTCCTTTTGCTCTGAGGTGAAGAGGCCAGGTTTCATTAATAATAACATAAAAAGTTGATGATATTCCAAGTTGATATGCACCACAATATAAGCATAATAGGATAATCTTCAATTCAACAAAATTCTCATTAGAGAATAATAATATGATGCATAGGAAGGATGAGAGAATAATTCCTAAAGTATACGAACAAAGAAGCAATGCACGCCTACCAATCTGATCAATGATAGGAAGACTGATCAAAATACCGATCAAATGAAATAAAGATAAGAAAGTGGACCAATGATTAGATGAAGTATGTGGACATCCCATGCGTTCAATAATTTCACGAGTTCTACCCATAAAAATAGACATCAATGAAAATTGATGACCAATCGATAGTATGAAGGTTAACACTATGGCTCGTTTTACAATTGTAGCATTTTTTTGTTTGTTGTCTACTCGCTGCACTTGTGGCTCATTTCGATTGAGTAATTGAAGATAGACTGGTGACTCTGGAATATAATAATATACAAGAACACATAAAATTAGAGCAGGTATCAGGCCAAAAGCTACTTCGAAGCGCCAGGCCTCCTTTGCCATGAAAGTATTTTCTGTACTTTCTGCATCAGGAAGAACTGCTTCCATTATGAAAACACTAATCATTCCAATCGAAAATGCAACGGAAAAACAAGCTACAACCCGTCCTCTCACATTTCGATCAGATAACTCTGACACATATAAAGGTTTCGTAACAGCACAAATACCAAGACCAACTCCAGTAAGAAGGCGAAAAGATAAAATTGTCCAAAAGTTGAGATAAATTAGCTGACCAATGCTTCCAATGATTATCACAGACTCGCCTGCTACTGTTGTGCGCTTTCTACCAATATTGTCGTTTGAGTATAGCCCAGCAAATGAAATACCGAAAAGAACACCAACAAATAAAATACTGGTAAGAAATCCTTCTTCAACGTCGCCTAGCCTGAGGAGAAACTTCATACGTGGTATCAAACCATTCATTACGGAACAGTTGAAACCATTATTAAGACCAGAAAAGATAGACATTGCCATCAACAAAGGAGTACTGGTTTGATCTTGCTCCATTATTCGGGTGATTCTCTATGGTTATAATTCAAGAACCCTCAAAATGTACTAAAGTCTTGTTGTGTGTGTGTCTCCTCTCTGAGCGGCGCTTAATTAAGTGTAGGAACAATTGTTCCTCGTTTGATATATATTTTTACGTTACGGTTTGAAAATAAATCGAAATGCATTTGAAAAATTCGATTTTCTTTTTTTGTTTTTTGGCAATATTCCGTGTCGTATAAATGCTATTCTATTGAGTTATTTCTTATGATTTTTTTCACTCCAATGATAATATAAAACAATGAAACAAGCCACAGCTGCTGCACAAGACACATTTATCACAACCAACCATTTCAAACTGTTCCAGTGTTTTGTATGAATATTCAATAGTCTTATTAACATAGAAGAAAAAAACCCACGCACAGAAGTACCCATATATTATGCAAAAAAATGTCAACTCTGAGTATCTAGATAATATATTTAGCACGATCAAGTCTTCTTGGACACGCAATATGCAATACTATATAATATAATATAATATATATATATTTCATGTTAAATTTATTACTTCACAAGAAAAATTAAAAAAAAATTGAAATATTTTACTTCAATTCATACCGTCAAAACAGATACTAACCCAAATACACCCAATAATAATATTGGTGTAGCTGTTGATGACGTTGAAGGCAAACCTCGGAGACCACCCCAGCTCATAAAGATATTACAATTATTTGTCTCACACGCAGCACAATAATGTTCTGCTGGTTTTACTAAACTCAGATTCCTTTCCTTGAGATACATTTTCCATTCTTCTTCTTTTTGATGTGTGAGTGTTACTTTCTCAAAATTGCCCATTGAACCATTACAATCTGAAACACCATAATCACCAGGTTCACAACGCCCAAACATTATTTTATATTGTTCTCCTTTAAAGTCGACCAAAGAGAACTCGGTGATACACTTCTTGCCATGGTCACATTCTTTTTCATCATGTGGAGACACGCGAAACTCATCACTTAAAGTTGAGAGCCATTCTTTGTTAGTGGCGTCATCATTGATACGTAGAAAATTATTACACGTCAAGGCAGGAACAATTTCAACACCTTTCTTTTCTTCTTTTGCATCAGCTTTGCCTTCTTTCTTTTCTTCTTTTGCTTCAGCTTTGCCTTCTTTCTTTTTTCCAGATTCTTCACCAACACTTTTAGCTGAGCTGCTGACAACAGCAACAACTGTAATTTTACGAGGTTTGTTTTTGTCATCCAAATGTAAATTAACATCTTGGAGCTCTGGTAAATCAAGAATTTCAGAACATATTGGACCAGATAGTTTGTTGTCTTTCAAATTCAATTCATCGAGATTAGTTAATCGACAAATTGTATCAGGAATTTCACCAGATAGTTCGTTATTGTCCAAGTACAACCCATCGAGACTTGTTAGTTGACCAATTTCTGTTGGTATTTCACCAGATACATTGTTGAATGACAATTCTAACTTCACAACAGAGCCTTCATCATCACAAGTTACACCATACCATTCGCAAACATCGTCCGTTTCCTTCCAATTTTCGTGATTTTCCCATTTGTCTCCACCAGTTGCGTCGTACAGCTTAATTAAAGCATCTTTTTCACACTTTGGATATGTATTTGTAGAATCACCAGGCTCGGCAGCTACAAGACATGACAACGACAATACTTTTTTGCTGGATGACAACGACAATACATTTTCACAAAGTTGGTGGTGAGTTAGTGAGGAACAAAGCTTGTTACAGGACAAATCCAAAGTATTAAGCTTTACAAGATTACGAATTTTAGAAGGAATTTCACCAGATAGGTTGTTTTCTTTCAAGTCCAAATTTTCAAGCTTTGATAACTGACCAATTTCACCAGGTATTTCACCAAACAGTTTGTTGTTTGACAATGTCAAATCTTTGAGATTTGTTAGTTGACCAACTTCCGTTGGAATCGGACCAGATAGTTTGTTGTCTCCCAAAGAAAAACGCTTGAGCTTTTTTAGTTGACCAATTTCTTTTGGTATTTCACCAGATAGTTGATTTTTATACAATTCCAGTCGTTTGAGATTTAGTTGACCAATTTCCTTTGGAATTGATCCAGATAGTTTGTTGTTTGACAAGAGTAAAACTTTAACCTTCCTTAGTTGACCAATTTCTTTTGGAATCGGACCAGATAGATCATTGTTTCCCAAGTTCAAATATTCAAGACTTTTTAGTTGACCAATTATTTTGGTTAGTCCTGGACCAGATAGCTGATTGTTGTTCAACTGTAACCCAATAACCGCTTCATTATTTACATTACATTTTACGCCATACCAAGCGCAAACATGTACATCTGTCTTCCAATCTTCATTACTTTTCCATTGTGTTCCGTTAGTTGCGTCATAGAAGTCTTCTAAAGCTTTCTTTTCTTCATCAAGTCCGGCTTTACCTTTAGTGAAATAAGTACACAATACCACCAATGACACAAGTAGTTTCATCATCATTTTATGTATGGTTAAGTATAAAAGAAGCGTATCAATGGTATCAATGCTCTCTTTTTTTTTTTTTTTTTTAAACACGAATGAATTCTGACCATCGAATCCCATCGAATTGACTATTTGAAAAACTCTCAGCTGACTCTCTCTCTCTGACTATAATTTTGAAGCAGGTTTGTTTCATTTAAAATTTTTCTGCTGTTTTACGAGAAACGTGATTTTAATGCATGAAATAAAACAGCAAGAGCACCCAACAGCACTTAGAGAATGTAAGGGAATGGAAATGTTTACCATTCGATTGATTTTTTAAATTTTTTCATGTCCAATATAAAATTTCAAATTGGGTTATTTCGTGAATAAATCAAAATCAAGATTTAATTTATTCAAGAATAGGACTATCATAACAATTCAAAGTCTCCCACATTTCTAAGCGACTACATTCCTCAAATTGCATATCTACAGCATTTTCGTCTCTTTGTTTTCTTCTAAAATCAGTCTTTTTGACATTTATACTTATTTTCTCATTTCTTGATTGTCTAGAAATTTGATTTTGACATGTTTCAATCGCTTTTAGCAAAGCACTTGAGCGTTGCTGCACTATTTTATCCATACGCAAGATAGCTTCAGGACTTGCGTTTATGTAAACAGGATCAACATCGATCCCTTGATTTGTTTCAACAGAGATGCCTAAGCATTTATAAATATGCTGTGAGACAGCACAATCCACTAACCAGGGCTTTCTGTTCCACGGGGATACGAAAGTGAATGAAGAATATGGTTTTAATGATGATGGGGCTTGCAAAAATCGAAGTAGTGAAGAAGCATCCAACTGAATGTCAAGTTCGATCTCGCGTATTAATGTCTTGATTATACTTTCTTTACAATGCGACTCTTTCCATTTTTTTTGTTTCATACCACTTTTGAGCACTGCATCAAGAGACAATGTATTTTTCGTTGCTTTGTTACTGCTTTTCAGCATGTCAAGCAATTCAGCTGCCCTATGTTGTATTATAATGGATACACGTTCAAATGGCAGTTGGTAGACGAAATTGTCGTCAATATGTTCGTAACCTGCACCAAGGCACTGAAATATCGCGGCACTGTCATCATGACGAAGTGAAAATTGGTTGGTCCACGGAGACATAAAACTATTTGAGTATGGTTTTTCTTGTGCAAGAAATGTCAAAATAACTTCTGTATCGTCTCTTAATTCAAAAGATGCAAATTCTATGTTTGTTGGGTCTTTGGTTAACGCAAAAAGAACAAAATCTTTATTGGCTCTCAATTCGGTAGGAGCAAATTCAAGTGAACTCCATCCCGTCTTATCAAATACAAATTGCATGATGCTAGGATTGAGCCTTTGTGTAAGCGAAGCAAATTGTAGTGCAACAGGGTTCTGTTGTATTGCTTCTTTGACTACGCGTGTATTATTCTGTAAATTTTTGGAAGCGAATTCAAGTGATAAGCCATTATTACGAACTGCTGCTAGCACAAGGTTTAAACTAGATTTTTGTTTTGGGCTAACACATTTTAGTACCTCACCATTCTTTGATACTATTTGCTTTATCAGGTCATTGTTTCGAATAATTGAATCGTATTCTTCTTTTGGAATCGTGCAGTTGTTTTTACAGCAATAGATAAATAAGTTACTTCTGAATCTAAATGCTTCCCTTGTTGTGTGTTGGCTGGCCGAAAATGTATGTGCCCAATATAGCATCATGCTTGATCCACGACAAAGATATGCGAGTAACAATAATAGATACATTGTGGGTGTACGCATTCTATACTCAAAATATGTATAATATCTATATAGAGAGTAAACGCATATAATTAGTAATTACCACAAGGAATTCGGAAATTCTTTATAGTATAATACGGTAGTATTTTGAAAGCCGTGTCAAAAACTTGCTGTTAAAAAATATCACCACAAATATAGCGGATTACGATTTCGTGTTCGCTTAAAAATAAAGTAGCAAGTGACAAATAAAAAAAACTTTGTTATCATTTTGATGTTTATTTTGAAATGTAAAAGTATAGTTTGGTTATTAGTGTTGTTTTTGGTATTGTTTTTTTTCAAATTTTGGTTATTGATTGATTTTAAAATTTGGTTATTGATCTTCAAAATTTGGTACGAATGGTTTCAGCATTTGTGTAGTTTCGGAGAGCACACTACCTTTACCAGCATTTCGCTCTCTCCACATGTCTTCGACTAAACGATCAATTCTTGACTTATCAGTAGATAAATTACCCATACCTTGAGGATTTGAATTTTTAATTCCTGAATAGCCTGGAGGATTCATGTATTGTTGAAAAATATATTTCGTTTGAAATTTATTAGGTACAGAATTTTCTAGTAAAAATGAATATATTTGAACAATACAATTCAAATTCACGATGAAACGTAGATGATACAAAAATACACCAATGCACCAATTCGGCCGTTTCTTTGTTATACAAACACTCAGACATATATATAATAAAAACTTACACATTATATGTCTCAACAATCATTTGATCGTTTTTGTTACCTCGTACATTTTCTCCAATATTAGGTGTATATGTTGATATGTGTCCACTATACCCAGCAATATGGTTGGTTACTTTTGTAGTCCCTTGAGAGAGATCACTCCCTGGATTTTGTGAAAATATGTTGTATAATTTTGAATTTGTTAAATATAGAATTATAAATAGTATATGACTAATCAATCTTAGAAATTCATAGTGAAACGAACCTGTAGCTTTTGAGCGACTTCTTGGGTCTTCTCCAGCACAACCCAAATCAGTTTGATTGCTTGTTTTTGGTAATGGAGTTGGTAAAACTTTATTACTACGCGGGGGATCTTTACCGAAAAGTGTACCGTCTTTTTTTGACGATAATTCACGTTTCATATGAGCTTCCACGCGACCAAGAGCGTCAACAAATTCATCCCAAGAAATTTTACCGTCACCGTTTCGATCAAAAAATACCATAAATGTATCTACAACTCGAGGATTTGGAACTTTTCCTGTACAATGCCGAATGAGAAGGGACACCTCCTTTGCACAGATTGTGCCGCTATTATCTGCATCAACCTTTTTAAAAGCTGCTCGATATTCTTGTTCAGATGGACCTTCTAAGTCAAGCAACTGCTGCACAAAATTCGGAAACGTTGATGAATACGAAGAACTATGAACAAACTCTTTAGTTGAAAACCCTTTGCGATCCTTTGCCTTGAGCGGGTTCAAAGGTCGAGCCAGAGCAGCAACATAGTGCTCACGTTTGACATTGCTTTGAGAGTTTGCTGTTGTTGTCTGAAATCCTGCTGTTGTCTCAAGAACCTTGGCACCATTTTGCCGAAACTTTTTATCACGCTGATCTTGAGTGCTTGCTATCTTTTCAGTTTCTGTTCTTCGATATGCATTTGGTGTAAATCCTTGATAACCAGTATACGTTGATGTCATTACAATTTTGTTTTTTTTTGATTATTATTATCAAGCTTCTTGTTTTTTTAATGAAATCTTTTTGACTTGTTTTTTGACTCCTAGACTTGTAACGGCTGTAAAAAAGTTTTCGGGTTGTTTTCGTGTTTCGCTTTTTCGTATTTCTTAAAATTAATCTCTGCTTCGCTGTTGTGTTCCTACGAAAGAATTTTCTTATCTTCCTTCTTCTCATCTTTCTTCTCCTCAAATGAATAATGGATCAATGGTGAAAGGAATGACGGCTCTTGGCATTGGAGTCCTAGGTCTTGGTATTTATAACCGATATCCAAGGTTGTCGACATCGTTGACAACGGAAAGTGGGGTAGAGACTGGAGCTGTTCGCGTTCGATTTACAAAGTCATGTTGTGCGCAAATTTATTATCCTATCGCAAGACATTCTTCCGACGAGTATACCTCTTACCCTTACATGCGCAATGGCGTACTAGAGCATTTAGCAAAGTCAGTTGGTAAGTCTCAGTATATATTTCGTTTTTTCGGACTTGGTAAAGCTGTAAGTCCATGTTTTACTACAAAAAAAGATTCCAATCATTCTCCACCAATTCTCCAACCACCAGAAAATGAAAAATACCCAGTCGTTGTATTTTCACATGGTTTATACGGAAACTGCGACATCCATTCTGTTATGGCAAGCTACTTTGTAAAGAAGGGGTATATTGCAATCATTCTAGAGCATGAGTGTGGCTCCGCTTCTTATTGTAAAACTGAAAATGGTGTCGTCCATGTATGTTTTATGTTTTGAATTTCGAATTTAGTTTTTTTTTCGTACGAAATTTTGTACCTAACAAATTGTACAAAAAAAAATATTTTTCCACAATACATGGCTATCAACCTCCAAGAGAACTAACACCAAATGAAAAAAAAAAAAGGATATCCAAAATATCTCTCCATTTTAAGAGAGTTTCGAGGTAAAATGCTTCAACATAGAGTGAAAGAAATAAGCCGTATTTGCGAAATTCTTCAAGAAAAAGATTCATCAAGAGGTATGTTTTTTTTTTTATTTTTTTTTTTTAATTTTTTTTTTATTTTGTTTTTCTTGTTTTCTTTTCTTTTTGATTTTTGATTTTTGTTTTCTTTGTTTTCTTTGTTTTCTTTTCAAATTTTACATTTAATCCAATGATTTTTGTTTTTAGTATGATTTTTTTTTAGTATGAAATTTCACACCTAGTACTAGCTAATGTTTTTTTCAATGGACCAAGACAAAATATTTTTTCACAAATACAGTCGGCGTTGTAGACAATAATGGAGATGAAATTGAGGATGAATTCAATAAAGAAAAGTTTTTTCTTAATAATCTGTTACAGAGTATCGATAGTTCAAAATTAATCATGTGTGGGCATAGTTTTGGTGCTGCTACAGCTATATGTGCAACACAAGAACTACAATCTATATTTTCTGCTTGTGTGCTTTATGATCCATGTATGTTTTAATTTTTTTGAATTTCAAATTTTTTTTTTCGTACCAAATTTTGTACCTAACGATTTTTTTACGAAAAAACTTTCACAAATTATAGGGACAGAATGTCTGAAAACTTCAATTCTTGATACTGGGATGAAGGATAAAGCAACATTTATTGTACTATCAGAACCATGGCCTGATTTGCGTTTTTATAAAGAATGTACTCTTCGTCTAATGAATAATAGCACAAATACGATTCTCTCTGTATTACCGGGTACACAACATGCGTGGGTATTTTTTTAATATTTTTACATTTTAATTTTTTTTTTTAATCTTTTGTAATACTTTTTTTTTGTAATATTTTTTTTTTTTTATATTTTTCATTTGGATATGCAATGCTAATATTTTTTTAATTTTGACATATTATACAAAATTTTGATATGCGATGTTCCTTTGTGGTTTCCTCACATATTATCTAAAATAACAAAACAAGCAGGCTATGCAGATCCCCTTCAAGTAATACAACAAACAATTGATGCAACTCATTCATTTATTCAACTTACACTTTTGAAAAAAACTAAAGATTTGAAACCAAATTTATTTGGAATGAAGACATTACACAATAAAAAACGTAATTAAACATTTTCTAGTTTTCTAAAATGGAAATTTTGACAGAAATTGTTGATATTTTTGAATTTTTCTTAATTTTTAGAAAAGTCATCGAAAACACCAATCTCTTTTTTGGAGTTTAAGGTGATGTTTATTAATGTTTGTTGCGAGACGTGCCACAACCGCGATAGCTCAGTTGGGAGAGCGTCAGACTGAAGATCTGAAGGTCACTGGTTCGATCCCGGTTCGCGGCGTTCGATTCTTTTTGATTCTTTTATAACAATGGTTACCCGGTAAAATATTATTTTTTTGATAAAGATGATAACAAATAATGTAGTTTTTGGTGTAGTTTTTATTTTTATAAAAAATCATTTCACATCATCTTTCATATCAACGTCGAAAAAGCAATTCACGTCATCGTTTCACCTCAACGTTGAATTTCGAATTTATTTCATTTCGTACGAAATTTTGTACCTAAGAAAATTCAAATTTTTGAATATTTCACGTCATCTTTCCACACAACACTACTTAGAACTTAGAAATCTACAATACTACTATTATCTAGTTGAGAACATCACCAAAATTCCCATACGCTGCAGTGATTTCAGCATGTACCTTCATTGCCTCTGCATGACATTCATTTTTTATTTTCTTTGCTGCTTTCATTTTTTCCTCTAGTGAAATCCATTCAGGTGAGTTTTTTATAGCATCCAGTGAGGAGACAGCTTTTTTAAAACCTGCCTCCGTCTCCTCCATTTCTTCACCGAACTTTCTCCACGCCTCAAGTTCCTCTGCTTTCGTCGTCAATTTCGAATCATCTGGGGTTTCAGGAATTTGGTTAGCAGTTTCCATAATAAGCCCTTTCCCTGTGAACAGTAGATTTCTAAACTGGTTATGATAATCAAATATGAGAACGTATTGCTTCTTCATTTCTGCTTCGAGCTCATTCAATTTCGCGTGTTTTACTTTCAATACCGGACGTAAGACCTCACCAGCAGCAGTAATTTCATCGGCTTTCGCGTGCATCGCAGTCAATTCTGGCCCTAACGTCGGCTCCCGATTCGCACTTTCTTTAAGCTTAGCGTAGTAATCCTCCCTCAGAGGCTTCATTAGCTGCATAATTCTTGTAATTTCTTCTGCATCCGTGGTCTTTTCCAGCTGTGCGTTCAGGTCGTCGTATGATAAATTGGACATTTTGAAAAAAGTTGTTCAAACTTGATAGATTTCGAGTGAATTTTTCAATTAAATTGCGAAAGGTTCCTGTGAAATTTTCGCGCGGAGGTAGGTGTACCGGGTAACTCTGAACAACCAAATTTTAACAAAGTCAGAACTCAGAAGGACATAATATTAATTCACTGAGATAGGTTATTTGACACAGCTTATGAATTTATTTTTGAATCATAATAATACATCTGGAACTCTATCAGTGAGATTGGTAATTTCGCAAAAAATAAATCTTTAATAATGAACCACATACACTGGCAATACTAAATCTTTGTACTTTACCATTCTGAAAAATCGTCGAAATTCAAACTCCAATGGAATTTCTGTAGGTTCTGCTAGCCATGTATCATATTCCTTGTCATCCTGAGTTGTACCATAGGTATTGTACCCACGATTCCCAAAAAGTAATTTTGATAAAATAAGGCTATTTGTTCCGCTATATTTCTCAATGGCTCTCAGTGTATGCGTTGTAAAGTATATGTATTTTGGAAAAATATTTGAAATTTTTTTCGTTAGGTACAAAATTTCGTACGAAAAAATAAATCGAGTTTGAAAAAAAAAACGTACATTGCTGCACCGTATTTTAATGTTTGATCTTTTCCATCTCCATTCTTGTCACGAAAGCGACTTTTTGGTTCCCTAAATCCATTTGTAAATATTGACGAGATGTTTTCTTTTGTTGAGGTTCCGTGCCAAACCCATTCTTCTTCAGTTGACTGATGATCTCTTTTCAACTCTTCCTTTTTAGCTTCGTAACGACTTTCTAAAAGAGCAGAGTGGCAATATTCGACTGCCACAACTGGTCTGCTAGCCGTCTTGCGGAACTCATCTCTTGCGATAGTAAAATGTTTCACGTCTTCAGGAGACACGCGTCCAGTAGACACATCAGTATAAGAAATGAAGTGGCAGTCAGCAAAAGAAGTTGTTTCTCGTCGATTATCTTTCGAAAATATAAGGTATGAAACGACACTAGCGAGTGCTACAATTATAAATGCTCCAAAAATAAGTCCATCATATTTTGCACGACTTATTGTTTTATCTACTTTTTTAACACTTTGAAGATCCATTGTATTTTTCATTCTTCTTTTTTCTTTTTTGTTATCGAGGACAAGAGAGCTCAAGAGGTAGTCCTACTCAAAATTTGACTTAACATTTGACATTTGGCCAAAATTTCGAAAATTTATTTGCTATTTTTTGCGAATACTTTACGTAGTAGCTACGGTAGGTCCACCTCCATCTCTCATTTATCTATTTTATTTATTGAACAACCCAATACGTGAAAAATGGTACTACGTTTTGTTATACTATCATTGTTATTGTTTTCGATGGTAAATGTTTCTATGGGAATGATGGGGAAAAGAGCAAGGACAAGGCGGAGGAGAAGACGGAGGAAAAAGGTAACAAACAAAAAGGCAAAAAAGAAAAATCAAACATCTGTATGGCCAAAACATCGTCACACGACGGATTCATTACTTAAAATAAAAAAGGCTTTACATATAAACGATCCAGATACCTCGCCAACGTTTACAGGTCCAATGGTTGTCCATGATTCAGATGAGTCATCCAATGTTGGAAAATTGGCCTTGGAACCTAGCAACACTAATGATTCAAAATCCAACACTAATGTTTCAAAACCTAGCACTAATGTTTCAAAACCCAGCACTGATGATTCAAAGATACTTCAACCAACGGACGATGGACTCTCTACTAAGGTTAAACAACTTCTCAGGCCAGAATCGTTGAAGCCAAATTTTGATGGACACTTTCAAATACTTGGTTATCCTATATTTGTCTTCACTTTGTTACTTTTAAGTTTGTGGTTCTTCAAGATGATTTTGATGTAATGATTTCATCATCAAGTCTGAAAACTCACAATGCCTACTACAGTACTAGGGTCATACTCTATTTTGCGTACAATTTTGTTACATAATTGAAAAAGTTGAAAGATTTGAAAGACTTCTTTGGTTATTCTTTACTTATTTTTTTATATTCTTCAAACACAGAAAATATAAAAAGAGAAACACAGAAAATATAAAAACAGATGTCCTTACTATTCTTCAGATCATCCTCCTTTCTATTCTCGCCACCCTTTTCATTCTTAAGAAAAAAACATTTACAAATCTTTCATTCTTCTTTTCATTCTTAGAGAAATTGTTCTGTAAAATGTTTCATAGATTTCTCTTCCTACTTTCAAAAGTATTTGATATTCTTCGCATAATGAATCAGTTGGAGATGCACTTACTCTATTAGCATACGTATCGAGACACTGTTTCAATTTTGCATTAACAATCGCTTCAAGTATTATGAAAAAATATTTCAAAACATTGAAATTCGTTAGGTACGAAATTTTCATACAAAAANANAAAAAAAAATNAAATTCATGATGAAAACGTACAAGTTCTCTAGATTCTACACTCATTGGTTTAACTGCAATCAAATGAGCCATTTCAAAATGACATAAATTTTTAGTTTCAGATTTCATTTGATGACAATCAGTTGAAATAGTAGTGATTTTTCTATGTAAATTTGCTGCTTTTCCATTTTCTAGTGACAACGCCCGTGTTCTACCTTCTTGTTCCATCCAATTAATGTAAGCTGCTTGTGTAGAATTATGTATTTTGAGAAAATATTGAAGAAAAAAAAAATGTTATAATAAAAATCTTTTGACAAAACAAAAAAAAAACCTTTTGACAAAACGAAAAAGTAAAAAAAAAGAAAGAGAAAAAATAAAAGAAATAAAAGAAAACAGAAAAAACAAAGAAAGAAAACGTACATCAAACTCAAATGGAAATTGAAGCTGTGGTGGAGAACGAGCCAAAAGATGATGCCAAAAAACACTCGGGCGTAATTTGTACAATTCTGTATTATTTTTTGATATATCTTTTGAATCTAGAAACAATAACGGTCTAAATGCACGTAATTCTTCATAAATATCTGAACCAAGAATTTCATTAATTGAATGTTTTTTTTGATTATTTGTTCGAGTTTGAAGATTTTCCATGTTATTATTTGTCCGTGTAGTAGTTGTAGTACAATTATTGCCTTTATGAATACCAGTATGACATAATATTGCAACTAATGGACCAAGAGACAGTTCCATTTGTGCTAAATCACAAGTCAATTTTAGCCTGCCTTCTTCAGATAAAGGTCTAATCAAGGAAATATTTCTAATAAAGTCTACAACAACACGCTGACATAATTGTTGTGTCATAACTCCCAATATTTCATCATCATACTGTCCACCACCAACAGAGCTTTTTACAAATAAATCCTGTAAAACTAATGGATTCAAATACATTTTTGTAAATTGTTCCAATCGCCATTGAAGTTTGTGCATATAAGTCGATACTTTTTTACCAGACCCTTTTCCAAAATTTTCGAAATGCATTTGTGAAAGTATGCCACGAAAATCGTGACAGGCCGAGGAAAAATATGGACTTAGAATTGATCGCATAAGATCTTCAATAGCTAAAATTCCAGGTAATATACAACTGCGCAATACAGTATAATTATCGTTTAGTTGTGAATGTGCTGATTTAGACAGTAAAAATGAATCAAGAGATTTCCAGACAATATACAAGGATTTATAAACACTAATATTATGATATTTAGCGGGTGATAATTTTGGTGTTTTTTGTGTAGTCAATTTTGGCGAAGCATCCACATCGACATTAATATTATCATTGTACTGACCTAACTTTAATTCAAATGTTGCAGGTGTAGATATAATTATCTTTTGAGCAGAACGTGTGAAAAATTTTAGTGATGTAGTGATTCCTCTGCCAACAGCGAGTAGTAATCCTCTATCACGAAATACATTACGTAATTCCTGAATAATACGTAATACATATGCATTAATATCATCATTTTTTGGCATTTTATCGGAATAATACAAAATAGCTTTTTCACTACATGCATTTCCATCAACTATTCTTGTACGCTTCTGTGGACTTTTATTATGTTCAAATGGTTTTGGCCAAATTCTAACTTGCAATTCATTCAAACTCAGTAACGATCGTTTCAAAAATAAAGCTAAATACGGCGACAACGCACCAAATAAATAATCGCGATCCTGTATGTATTTTGGAAAAATATTTGAAAAAAAAAACTTAAATTTGTTAAGTACAAAATTTTTATAAAAAAAAAATTCGAATTTGAAAAAAAATAAAACATACAT
>LT635981.1:0-27564 GCA_900128565.1 Stramenopiles sp. TOSAG23-6 | reverse complement strand
AAAAATATTTCAAAAAAAAATCTAAAAAAAATTGTTAGGTACAAAATTTCGTACGAAAACAAAATTCAAATTTTCAAAAAAATAAAACATACATCAATTAATTGTTCCGCGATAAGATCACCTTGCTTCATTCCTTTTGTATACGCCAAATCTATAAGAATCGTAATATACCACGCAAAATCTAAAACAAATGAATACTTATTTCGACTACAAATAAACACAATCTTACTAATCAATTCATCACGATATTGACCTTCAGCACAGCTCAAATGTTGCATTAATTTGTCAACAATATTTTGAAGACTTCGTTTTGTTACAATACCAGTCACTAATTCTAAAGCTCTAAGACGAATAGTGACGTCACCATCATCAAGACATTCAAGGACAAGACTTTTATGCTTTGATACTAATTTTGGATGGGAGCGCATCAAATTGGCTAAACCAATCAAACCTAAATATTTCAAGTTTTGATCAGGATCTTCAATGAAATCCTTCAACTTTTCCATACAAAGAGAAGCAATTTCAGCAACATTTTTTGCTTGTTTTCCATCTTGACGTACTGTATATTTAAGGGAAGTTGTCACAGTTTGAACACATTCGTACATGATTTTTACAAAATATTTTACGTTCGAAATTTGTTAGGTACAAAATTTTCTATGAAAAATAAAATTTAGGTGGAAATTTCACGATAAGAACGTACATTAAAGACTTTGCCGGTGTGGCTCTGATCAAACGTGCTAGTGGCTGTAAAATTTTCCGAGCTAATCGAGGCTCTTCTGACACCAACTCACCAAGTAGTTTCACAACTTTAATAAGCATCCAATTATTTGTAGATGTTAATAGTAACTTGAAAAACTGTGGCGCCAAAGATAAATAATTTTTAGGGTTTTTACGCGATAACTCGCAAATTACATTAACGGCAGAGGAAACAACTGAAGGATCGACGTCCTCAAGTTTCTGTTTTAAATTTTCGAATGATAGACGTAGGGCTTGTGGGTATGCAAGATACAGTTTATATAATACTAGCACGGCCTTCTTTCGTATATATGGTCTAGTACTACTTAACATGGCAACTATATCTCCTAGAAGATCTCTCGCCAAATCTTTAGTGACAATATTTGACAGGCAACTTATTGCCAATCCTATTTCATATTGATTTGAAGCATGTAACTGATTCTTAAGTAAGTTTGTACACAGTAGAATTACATCTGTTTGAGGGGTGAAACATTGCTCCGCTGCGAGATATCCCATACGCTTATGCTTAAATAAGGGCTGGGCCATAACCTCAACTACATGAAAAGAAGCCCAATTCGCACTATACCCGAGAACTTGTAAATATACCAACTTTTGAATAGCCTGAACTTTGAGCTTTGGATTTGTTGTACGCAACTCAACTTTAATTTCCGACAAACACTTGTCGATATAACCACTTACGTCGCGTTTGTGGGAACGTATACCCTTGACGAGGTCATGTAGACTCTTCTCAAACATGATTGTACTACACCTACAATCCAAATACTACGCGTACAGTATTATAACTATACCAGGCAATGTATCCACGTAAATAGAAATATACGATCCACTCAACACAGTGGTCGTATAAACCAATCAAAAATGCGACAATGAGTCGCAACTTGTGGAGAAGAAGAAGACTTTCTTATGTGTCATCGTGTGTCATCGCGTGATATGACCGTGTCAATCCATCGATTTCAAACAAACACGAAAAATCCAACAAACAGGACAGTTGAAAGTCATTGAAAGTCAGTGCAAGGAACTCAAAAAACAAACTTTAAAAAGAAGAGTACGGTACTTCTTGGTGAATTATTTGAAGCTTGTTGAGACTTGCAACTTCTTACAGAAATGAAGAGATTCTCACATTACAGCTATATTGCTTTAGCTTTCTTTCTGATAGCTCAAATTTCTACTGGAGCTATCCCACGACTACAAAAAGCTCCAAAACCTCTAGACGAACAACATCATCATCCGACTACTAGTGGGAGAAGTGAACTTCAATATACTAGCACAGGTCCTTTTGAAACACCGCAAGAAACTCGAGAACGTATCCAAAACGCTCGTTACAAACTTCCCACACAACCTTTATCTTATGAGTCTTCCGAAGGAACCATAGAAGACAGAGAACTTCGTGAACTATATTCTACAACGGATGAGTCTAGCAGTCTGAAGGATGAGTCTCCCACTCTGAAAGTAGAACCTTTATTAGATAGGCAAGTGAAGAATTTACAGGGAAAAATGCAGGATCTTCGTGAACGTTTTGAATTTATAAAAGTACGATTTCATTTTTTTCGTACAAGGCGACCGGAAATTTCAAAATTGTTTGGTTCTGACCCGTTTTCGCAATTTTTATATGAGGATCACATTGGGGATATAGAGCATCTCACTTTTAAGTATATCAATATTTTAAAAGAGGCTAGTAAGCTTTCCCGCGAAAGTTACGATTATTTGAAACGTGAGGCTAGTAGACTTGATTTCCACAAAGTGAGGAATGAAGTGATTAATCAAGCCGTTGAAGCGTTTCCGCAGAGTGATTGATAAAGTGATTAATGAAGCCGTTGAAGCGTTGTACATTGCTAGGCTGTTATTACTCAAGGGAAACAAATAAATTCAAGTTTTAAACAAATTATTTTTCCCTATTTATAATTTAGTTTATTTACGTGCTAATTGCTATCCCTGAAATGAAATATTTCCATCATTTATCACTAGATGTATGGTACATATTTCTGTTCATACCAACTGATTGTATACTAAGCGCTAGTTTTGCCATTGTAAGTAATCCTTCAAGAGCTTCATCAACTGCAAGCTTTATGCTTTCGGTCGGAAGTTCAAAAGAAGTGCCCCGAAGTTCAATCGTAAAAGAATCCATACCTGCTTTTTCAATCAACCAATCATCAGCACCACCAGTGCCTTCAAATCTAATATTTTCTGCAGCATGTTCTGACTCATATTTATGATCATGAATTTTTGTCATGGCCTCAGCAGCTTTATCCCCAAGGATTTTTAACTTTTTTTCATCAGATGGAGTGCCTTTATCTGCACTCTGAAAACCATAAGGGCGAAGTACTTTGGAACCATAGCTATGAAAATCTATGCCTAAAATAAACGAATTTTTTTCTTCTTTTGTATTTTGAGCTATACTTGTGATAAAATCGCGAATAGCTTTTGTCTCTGCTTCAGAAAAGGCGGAATTACCAGAGAAATTATCTGAGTTTTTATCTTTCAGTCTTTGAAGCATTTCTTTATTAGTTTCTTGATTATAATGAACATCATAATTGCGGTTTAGGTCAACTCCAGAACCATTTCTATTTTTTCTCCATCTTCTGTGCTTCGGAGTCCATGAGAATGAATAGCCATCAGGGTTTACTATAGGAACAGCTACTATCTCAATTTTGGGAATTAGTTCAATAATTCTTCTCATGTGATCACTCACTTCCTCAGTTGGTATAGTGGTTGAATTTCCCATTTCAATTTTTGCGTTTTCCTTAACAACCTTTGCCGCTTCCACAAAACTTGCTATAATATATGCAACAGCACTACCAGTAATCCACTCTCGCGCGTGTGCAAGACCTTGAATATAAATTTTGGGTTTTGGTACTACATTATCGTCTTTATCGTAGTTTAATCGATATCCAAATATTTTATTCCCGTTTACTGTTTTACCAATTTCTTGCTTCTTGAGAATATCCGGAGAACGACGTGCCAAAGAATCATAAAAGGTTTGTAATTCTTCAAGGTTGTTCCACTTATTAAAAAAAGTATTTTCCCCCTTCACTTTATCTATAGAAGCGTCCAAAATTGTTGAGTTTGACTTTGATATTATACGTTGACATAAAATAGAGAGACATGCAAATAGCAATTTAATTTTCATGCTAAAATATTAAATATATCACTCTAAATTAGCTATATTTTTAGAACTTGTCTTGAACTACTACAAGATATTCATAATAGAATACGAATGCAATCGCAATGAAAAATAATAATTTTACTCCGTCATCGTCGAGCAGGTTTGTGTTTTTCAAAAATGTAGTAACCGCTGGTCAAACGCAAGATGACGCAAGATCTTAGAAGAATCTTCGTAGTAATATCATACGTTTTTCAAATAAAGTTACCATGAAAGATGCTTTACCAAGAGGATATCGCGACTTTACGGAGGAAGAAGATGAAGTGTTACGTGGTGAAATTATTCAATATGCACGTTCTAATAATCCAGTATGTACAATCGAGACGGGGGCTATTAATTGGTCGAAAATCGCAAATGAAATGACTGAATATAAACGCACTGCAAAGGACTGTAGGTATAGATGGAATTCTGCATTAATGAATCAACCAGTAAAAGGTCCTTGGAGTGAAGATGAAGATGCTTTGCTCATTTTACTTGTTGGGCGTTTCGGAAGTAAAAAATGGTCAAATATAGCTGAATACGTGCCTGGGCGAAAAGGAAAACAATGCCGGGAGCGATGGTTAAATCATTTAGACCCTACCCTAAAGAAAGGCCCGTGGTCAGCAAAGGAGTTGCAAATTCTTGTGTCAGCACAGCACGAATTTGGTAATAGCTGGGCAAAAATAGCAAAGCAAATTCCAGGGAGGTCTGAAAATACAGTTAAAAACCAATGGAATTCTTTAATGCACCGTCAGTGGTCTAAAATGCTTCGCGATGAAAAGGCTACAGCTCATGAGGAAGAATCAAATGATAATAATGTAGCAGGACGTTTACAGGAATTATATGTTTCAACGAAAGTTTGTTCAAACAAAGATACACAACCTGAAGCACCAGGCACTCCAGTACCGTTATCAATTTCACCGCGTGAAAATAATCTTCTTCGAGCTATATATGGCTCTCTCGGTGGCAACGGAGAAGAACTTCCTAGAGTTCCGCCGAGATCTTACAATTCAAGACTGCCACACCATTGTAACTCAAAGGCATCAATCACTCCTCGGATGGCTGCGGCAGTATCAAGTAGAACCCTTAACTCGGCAGCAGTACATGCTGCTCTTCCATTTGGACAAGGTCGCCGTGGCAATGCAGCAAGACATGATACTGCCCATATATCTACAAATGGAAATAAATCATATAAATCAGGTATATTAGAGCAAAAGATTGATTGTGTATTTGATATCAATGGAGAGATGGCAACGAATCGAGACCACACTATTTTGAGGAATGATACCAGTGCTTGGAAAAGAGACTTGCCTCATGAAAAAAATGAAATGACTATTGAAAATATTCATAATGATACAGATGTATTACAAATTACAAATTCATTTATTGAAAGTGAAGTAAAAAGACAGCAAATGTTTGCAATGTTTCAAATGACAAAAGACGATAAAGATACAGCTGTTCAAAAGGCTATTGCGCTACAGTTACAAGCCAAAGAAGATTTGAAGCGAAAAAAAATAGAATTAGCTAAATTAAAAAAAAAGAAAAAAGCTGAATTAAGGGCCAAAAAGAAAATATTGAAAGCGAATCGAAAACTACAATCCAGAATAACTTCAAAGAAAGGTAAGTCAAAGCACAGTTTTGTTAATCCTTTTCATAATGCTGTTGGCTTTAATAACTTTGATGATCTTCAAATAATAGATGTAAATCCTTACGCTTCACTTAGAGTCAGTACACATAATAGTACACATCATAAAGGACAAATTAATGATGTCAAAAATCATTTCAACGCCGAATTTTTGAGTCCAACTGCATCTCGACTAATAGAAGTATCGCGTAGATATTCTGGAGGACATTGGATGAGTGATATAGAGAGGCAAAATGCTAAAGTGGGACTTGTTCAACAATTATCAGACGAAATTTCTGGGAGACAACAAAATACGAGTGATACATTATGTATAATTGGTGAAGGGATCAGTGTCTCTCCAAGACGTGCAGCATCGAAACGCAAAATGATGAGTCCTTTATCACGAAACTTTTCTCAGCTTACTCCTCTTGCAAAACAGCTAATACACGTTTCTAAAAGTTTTAAAAGAGGTGAATTTTCTGTAGAAGAACGTTTTATGCTAAAAGACGACATCATTGCAAAAGCAAAACATCGGGTAAATGAAAATGGTAAACCCAATAAGATGTGTATTGATACTAGCAATACTGATGTTAATGACTTCCATGAATCCTCAAAATCGCGACCGCAAATATTATCAAGTCCCTTACTTTCAATTCTTGAAATTGGTTGCGATGGAAATACACCTCGATGGATGTCTGATTTGGGCTTTAAATTCAATAAAGAATCACCACTGCCATTTGTCTTATTGAGTCCTGCAGTGGTTTAAAATGTGATGCGATATCATCAATAAAACTCTTTGTAACTAAACAAACAAACTTAATAAGTTATATTTACTAATATATACATAATAATGATGCGTGTTTATTATTCTTTCACATCAACATTTTCTTCTTCTTCATTCACATTATTTTCTTTCCCATTATCATTATCTTCTCCTTCATTAACATTATTTTCTTCTTCCTGTGTTTCTACTCCAATTTCATCACCCACGTCAATTCCATCCTGTGCAGATGTCGCGAAATCAAATGCATTTGATTCTTCGCCTTCTAAAATTTCTGGTATTGCTGTCAAACCTGGTAAAGATTGTCCAGATAGCAGTTTAATCATAGCAGATCCTGCATCACTAACACAGGACAAAGACTCCTCCAAACCTGTATCTATCACAAAATTTACCATATCCCACCCAGCTACAAGTGTTGGTTTCCCAGCAGCTGTAAGAGTAGATACTGCGTCAAGTATTGCAGTTGTTCCACATCGGCCAGCATCATCATACTGTAATTCACCTAAACCTCCAACAATAACTACACATTCTGCTGATTGAATAATAGATGTATATAATTCTGTTGTGTTGGGACCAATATCTAATATAAAGCTATTTTCATCGATATCACTGAATGAAACTTCATCGGTGTCGCCTTCATATACAATAGCTTCCTTAGATGATTTAGTCTCAACATCTCCAGTAACAAAATCGGTAGGAAGCAACAATCTTACACCACGTCGCCGAGCATCAAGCAAAAGATGCTTCATTGCAATATGTGACTTCGAATGATCTACTTTTGTTGCACCTATACATCCATCATTACTCGAGTTTTGGGCTAAGAGAAGCGCAAGACCAAATTGTCCACCAAAAAGTACATGCGATGCCGATGCAAGTAATCCACGAACCATATGTACGCGTTGCTGTGTGGCTTCACCACCAGCTACAACTACCAGTGGTGCGCGTGGTTTCTCCAAAAGTGCAGCAACATGTTTCAATTCAAGTACCATACTATGACCAGCCACACAAGGACCTTTTGATTGAGGTTGAATCACAGACGAGATAGATGTCCCACCGCAGATAGATAAAGCATCGTTGATAAAGACATCACAAATAGAGGATAATTCTTCCTCCAATAACTTAGCTTCTTTCAGTGTTGGTATTGGAGGTAAAGAGTCTTCATCTAATAAAATTGGTTCGCCTTCCTCAGGTTCTACTATATATGAAGGATGTTTCAATTTTATAGCAGCCGGAGTTTTAGATGTGTGTTCATATACAACATCGTTCGAGGACCACCTGAATGACGTGACTACATTTCGTCTTCCCAATGTAAGTTTTAATACGCCCCCACCACCGTCAAGAACAAGTTGATCACGACTAGCTCTACGAACTTTTGTTTTTTCACCTGAGGGGGATATTGCCAGCCCGTAAGAAAATACAGACCAGTTTCCATCTTCTTCACTAGAGTCAACTGCAGAATATGTACCAGCAACATCTTGTAGCGCAAGATTTTCGTCTTGTCCAGGTCTTCCATGAACTGCTTCTGGTGATAATCTCCAATCTTCGGGACGAAATTGTATATTTTCTAGGAGATATATCNCTCCTTCGTCATCATCTACAAGAGATGACACAATATCTTCAGAATTGCTAATAAAGGTAACGTCATCCTCAAGTTCATCTTCGAGTGGATCTTTCAAACAAGCGGCTGAAACAGCTTTTCCCAAATGATCTAAATGTGTAAGAAGTAAAACTCTTGCTGCTCCTAGAGACAATGCGGTCTTTACACTTCTACATGCTCTGCTAATTTTCCCTTGTGCTTCCGGGGCGATGCCGTCATCATCTTCAAACTTTACATTAAGGTCAGTTCGAATTAATACATTCTTCCCATTAACTTCATCAGGAGTAAGCTGATTTATCGTCCTCTTCTTGAGTATAGAGCCATGGGACACAATTGTTACTTCTGGGCTAAACTGTTTTTGTTGTATCTCGTCCGTGATATTAGGAGCAATTGTATCCGTATTCTGATTTTCATCATTTTTATCATTTTCAGATGCTACAGCGTCTTCACCATCAACTTCACATTCTGCCTCCTTTTCTTCATTTTCTCCACTTTCTACATTATCTTCATCTTTAACTTCTACATCATCAGCTTCGCCTTCTACAGCATCATCAGCTTTGCCTTCTGCGTCATCTTCGGCTTCGGCTTCGTCTTCTACATCATCTTCGTCTTCTTCTTCGTCTTCTACACCATCTTCAGCAACATCTGTATCATCAATCTCAGCTATTTTCTGCTTCATAGGATAAAATGAAGGTAAATCAGCAGGTCTTTTTGATGCGCAAAGTACCAATGTTTCGACATCACTTCGCATCATCTCAATATATGCTGCATCAATCTTTTTATTTTTCTCAAGAGTATTCAGTAAGTCACGCAGGGTATCAACAGATCCATCCCATTCAGCATGTTTACGCTGCACTCTCAAAATTGAAAACAATTTCAAGGCATATGCCTCAAATTTAGCATAGTAACGAGGAAGATAATGCAGACCAGGATTGTGAGCTTCAAAGATATCTCGATGCAAAATACTCTTTTCACTACCCACAATGTCTAATGATTTAGGAGTTTGAACACGACTTAGAAGAGAATCATCCATTTGATTTGAGCTTGATTGAGATATGCGTTTATTCACAACTTCTCCAAGACGTTTATGTATTTCTGATTTATCAATATCCTTTGCAATACCTGTGAAAGAGAATTTTACCTTACTAAGACTGTTTGCATTGGGATTTGTAATGAATTTCCATGAATCCCTAAATATTCCCGCTTTTGTTGTTGCAAAAACAATCGCCGTATCTTGTGTTTGACCTGGTAAAATAACACCCTTACGCATAGCACACGAAAATACATGCTCTTGCTCATTTGGAATTAAATTGCTTTCAGCATTATTTTCGTAATCTTTCCCCCATTCATAGTATAGAGCACAGCTTCCAGTATTTTCTACTTGTATGTTGGACACTACTGACTCATTAATAGTTGTTTCTAGAATGATATTTAGTAATGATTTAGGATCGCTTGTGCTATGTTGACTACACACTTTTCCATTTTCACCGATGATACGAAGACACAATTGTGGTCCTTCTAAATAATCAGAAGGGATTGTTTCGCCAGTAACATCATCGATTCCATCACCATCAAGATCTACATATAAAGAACTTTCCCTTGTCGAAGCCTGTTCTACAGCAGCATTTTCATAGAATGTAGATGTAGAGTTTAATGCCCAATCAAAGAGATTACAACCTGATACAATAAGACCATCCGCGTGGCTCTGTTCAACAGCATGAGGTCTCAATGTTTGCATTTTTTTAGCTACCTGTCGTTTTCGACGCTGAAGCTGATGAGAGTCACGCCAAGATGCCGAAGACTGCTTCATCCCTGGACGTCGAATAATAATTGGTACATTCGCATTGTCATCTTTTATTGGACAAAATAAACCAGAGAAAATATTTCCTACTGGTACATAGCGTGTACCATCACCTCGTAAACTCATCATCCAAAAATCTGAACCCTGTTTTTCAGCAGTTGGCATTGATTTATGAACGAGAGCGTATTCTTCAAGCATTTCACGATAATCTTCTGCGCGTGAAACTACCAGATCTGCAACGTCTTTTCCTACTCGTTTTGCAGTATCGCCTTTCCACTTTGTCCAGTCTTTTTGACGCTCTTTCCACATTTGGAGAGTACGAGATTCTCGATCGTGCGCTAGACGATGATGAGGCAACATATTTGCTAACTTTCGCTGATGATTTTTTTGCTCTTTTTCATTGGACTCATCTGCAATTTTCTTCAAACTAGAAAGTCTACGGGACCGTGATTTGTGCTCACGTTTGAGAAGAACAAGAGGATCATCTTCTTTTAGTGCACTGCGAGCTTTAGTTAGTCGGTTTTTCATCAAGTTTACTCCGACTGCTCGATTTCTAATCGAACTCACTAATATATCTACTGAAGTTGTATCTTCATCACCATTTTGCAACCGGATAGAGTTTTCAAAATGTTTGGGTTTGCCTAAGATAGTATGTGAAACTACTTCACCGCTGTTTTTGTTTCTTCGAATGCCTTTAGAAGGTGAGGTTTGATTTGTATTGACTTGTTCACCTTTACGTGCACTTCGAACAACAACAAATTTACGACGATTTGTTTTATCTATGTCTTCATCTTTCTTACGTGGCGATCTTACTGAAAACTTACGTCGGGGCTTCACAACAGGCTCGGTGACGACTTTTAGTGTTTCATCCTTTTGGTTTGTTTCGTTGTCTTGTGAAACTACTTCAACCTTATCCTCTTCCTCCTCCTCCACATTTTCAGTTGTAACGTTTAATTCCTGTCC
The DNA here is from genome assembly GCA_900128565.1 of Stramenopiles sp. TOSAG23-6. NCBI lineage: Eukaryota > Stramenopiles sp. TOSAG23-6. The sequence goes on along the minus strand of LT635981.1, from coordinate 16,903 downwards.
ATTTTCTTGTTGAGAGACATTATTCTCCCCAATAGCTTCAGAAGGAGCATCCACTTCGGGATTGTCTCCTGGTGGTACATCTAGATTGTTTTCTTGTGGAGGTGGCTCTGTCATTTTATTAAAAGAATAAAGATTTTGACACTTTTGTTTCGTACTAGACTACAAAAATAATAAGTAACGAAACGGTTTCATTAAATTTTTTTTGTACAAACCTGTTCTTGATGTTCTCAAAAAAAAAGTCAATAGTAGCAAATAAATGTGTTTACATCAGCTTACTCTACTTAGAGTCTCTCACTCTAGCAATACTCTCTGCAGAAAAAAAAGTACACAATACAACTTTCATCATTCATGATATATACACTGATGCCACAATGGCATCATGCTTACCACAATGGTAGGTAGTAACCACTATGGATACTCCTGTATAGTTTGGTGTTGTTGCAAATTGAATTGAAATGTGACATTTCAGTGACATTTCAGTGACATTTATGGCAGCTGTGTAATGATAACCAACAATAACTAAGTGTGTTTCAAGAGCAGATCAAAATCAGCCACAAATACATGATATGCGGATATCCTTAAAAGAGGAATACATCAAACACTCTCTAGAAAAAAAATCTGCAATGGATGAGTTTCCTATTAAGTTTGGTTCTGGAGATCAATGGAGAAGGGCATATTCAATTGAAGGTATGCCTGTTGATTCTGCTGCTCATAGCAGTTGACTAACAAACAATAACTCAGTTTGTTTCAATAGCAGTTGACAAACAGCAGATGAATGAATTTGGTAACCTAGTGAAGTTAGTAAAAGCACTTCCCAATGAGACATATGCCAAGTATACTACTGCAGCCATTAAACACTTCATCCTTAATTTCAGAAATCAAAACAAATGTTAAAATGGATAAATTTGGAGACACACCAGATTATTTCCAGAAGTACATTAAAAAATGGGAGAATTGGACTTGTCTTAAATGGAGAAATATGTATGCACAGTGGACAGCACTGAAACCAACATTGCCATTAACTGAACAAGGATTTTTTAACTTTGGAATTGTAATTGAAGGTGGAGTGCCACCACAACTTGATATATTGACTCCTGCTGCAAAAGCACAGGATGCAAAAGAATTAAAAGACTTCAAACTGTCTTCAAGTTTTACATTCTATAGTATGCAATATGATTAACTTGTTGGGATAACCTGAAAGCTTTGCCAAAATATTACACACAACATTATAATTATAGCTATGAGTAGCTACTATATACACCTGGCATATATATAACCCAAACACTAACCCTAAAAAATGGAAAAAAAATCGAAACAATGGAAGATTTGACAGTGGGTCAAATATTTGATGAAGTTGTTGCATTGTTTTTTGGCTTTCACAGAAAGAAGTTAACAATGAATTATTTAACATTACCAGCTGCAGCAGAATCAAATTTATGCTTATACAAAAAGCAACATCTAAACAGAATTGCTGAAAATAATGAAAAGTATGGTAAGAAGTTAACATTGAATAAATTTAGTTTTCTAGATATTTGCAATGAATTATCTAATGTTACCTGCTGCAGATGCTGAAAATTTAAATAATATATAACCCTAACCCTAAAAAACAAAAAAAAATCAAAACAATTGAAGATTTGACAGCAGGTCAAATATTCAATGAAGTTGTTGTATTGTTTTTTTGGCTTTCAGGGTAAGAAGTTAACCTATTGGTCAAATGAATTATCTAAGCCTACCAGCTGCAGCTGCAGCAGCTACATTGAATGCCTTTGATAATACATCTACATCTAAAGAACTTGCAATCAAAGTCCTCCAAAAATAAAGGACAAAGTGTGACACAGAAAAAAATTACACCAAAAACACTCAGCAGAAGATTTAGTCAACAGTGGTGTTCATTAGATTCCAAGCCTCTTAGTTTGGATGAATTGGCATGGCAGGTGCTGATTGCTTGTATGCAATTGACAAATCTGACTAAAGCTACACATAAGGATAGATGTGACCTGCACTTAAATCCTGATATTGTGAATCCTTTTCAAGAGGCACCAACTAGTGGCCTAGGAATGGGGAGCAAACCATTGGCAAGAAAAGAAAAGTGTTTGTTTCTCTGGACTTACATGACAAAAACATTAATGTCAGTGTAAAATTGCCCTTGAACAAAAATAAAGAGGTCTCCAATTTGTTGCCAAACATAATGATTTGAATGATACATCAAGATAAACTTCCAAAAAAATCATGTATAATAGGGATGTCAAACTTATCAAGAAAGTTAGTTTTCACTGATGGTAAGGAAATTGAGACATCAAATGTAATCAAACCTAATTCTTGTCATGAAACTATACATGAAGGTGGAGATGGCTATACCAATTTGAAATCATTTATTGATCATTTGATAGAAAAAAAATTCACCAAAGAACAAATTGCAAAGATTCTTGGACAAAATTCTTGTAATGTAACTATACACAAAGGTGGAGATGGCTATACCAATTTGAAATCATTTATTGATCATTTGATAGAAAAAAAATTCACCAAAGAACAAATTGCAAAGATTCTTTGACAAAATTCTTGTAATGTAACTATATGTAATGGTCATAAAGGCTATACCAATTTGCAATCATTTATTGCTTATTTGGTAGAAAAACAATTCACTGAAAAAGAAATTGCATTCACTGAAGAACAAATTGCAAAGATTACAAGGAAATTGCTTCTGGTGGATGTAGAAGTCAATTTCAATGTGGTCAAGAACAGCTTAAAATTAGGAATTTCATCAGCAGATGTGCTCTATCTTTTTTTCTATATGGTTATATCAAAATCTATTTCCCCTTGTTTGCCCATACAGAAAGGCTGCAGTACTTGGAAACAAAATGACAAATTGGCCCCACCATAGTGGTAAATTATGTAAGCTAAAGTCATTACCAATGAATTGGGTAGTGAACAAAGCAAAATTAGTAAGAAAAACGAGGGATAAATTATATAATGGAAAAGTCTGTCAATGTTGCTACGCTGATTAACCATTCTACTACACCTACAATCTTTAAAAGCTCTTCATTTTATGTTTTCTGTCTGCTAAAGTTGTAACCATGCCTTGGTAAGTTTTAAGTGTTGCATATCTTTCGACAGTATCTTTCCGTACCAATTAAGCCCAAACACAAAATCTTGTTAAAAAAAAACAGAAACTATCCAAGCCTTCTTAAAGAAGCTAATCATAAATACACAAACAAAGAAAATGATGAGAATAATTCAGTATCAGCAGCAAGGTAAAACCAAGTAGTAATTGAGAAAAGTGAATTTTTATTCAGAGTTTATTTTTGATATTATAAAATTTCACTAATTAAATGGATTTTTTGTAGTAACACCTATGCCAGCATTGCTTTTACGATTATTTGCTTTTTTCATTCGCCTTTGCTGCTTGCGAGTAGTTTTGTTCTGTGTTTTTGTACTTTTACTTCCAGGAAAACCAGAATATTTCAACTCTCTTGCATTCAAAGCTAAATCCTCCTTTTCCAATAGAAGATCATCCATACGTGAACCTACTTCATATGGATTTTCAGTAGCAAATCGACGAGCTTTACGACCTTTTCTTCGTCCATGACCCATTCGATTTTTACCTTTACCTCTTCTTTTTGCTACATTCATTGTGACATCTAAAGGAACTGCAGATTCGCCCTTACCACCACCATTGAGTGCTAACCCTTCCATTAACATACTAGGATCAAAAATTTCAGCATCATCGAGTGTTTCTAATGCAGCAGCTGTTGCTTCTGCAGTCTCGGTTTCTAAAGAATTCGTTTCCTCAGGTTGTCTCAAAGAACCTTCACCATTCCATCCAAAACAAACCTCAGAAGTCCCATTCCGTGCCATTCTTTCATTCTTTAGTTCTGTTTGTAATGTGGATTCAAGACGTGTTCGTTCTTTTATCTGTTGGGTTACTCTATCACGGGCGATTTTATCATCAGGAGGAAAACAATACAATAAAACACCAGTTACGTAATCTTTCAAAATATAACGTGCTGCTCTGGCATTGTCCGGTGCACCATGACCAGTCATGTACCCTCTAGCAAGAGCATACGCACCTAATAACTCGCGAGCAGTTACCCATTCTTTGTTTGGATCATGAAGAACATGAAAAATATTACCATATACTTTCTCAAGCTGAACACGATTAATACGTCTAGTGAGAAGTGTTGTAGGTGGTAAATAATCACGCATTTTATCGATGGGGAGAATTCCATTAATCACCATTTCTGCCTTGGAATTGACAAAAGACGGGAAAACGAGTCCAGGACAATCACATAGTGTCACTCCTGTAGTCAATTGTAATGTCTGAAAATGTTTCGTTTTACCAGGTTGAGATCCTACAGCAACGCGTTGACCATGTGAATGGGCAGTAACAGCCATAAGAACATTAATAAGAGAACTTTTACCAACATTAGGAAATCCTACCATACCAATCACAGTATCTCTTGTCATAGCATGTAAACGACGTTGTTTTTCATATTCTGCACGTTCCAATGCCATACGCTTTTTATCAACACGTCCGTCATTCATGTATCGCACAGGTAATTCAGGCAGGTTTTCTATTGCATCTTTCCGCGCAACTTCTATATTCGATAATGTAGGATCATTTCGTTCCGCAGCTATTACATTAGCAGCTACTTGAAGACGATTTATACTCATCAATTGTATCTTTGTCATAAGTTCATTACGACTCAATATTCGACACATTTTCGAAATTTTTTCTTCTTCAGTTTCTTCAATTGAAGATGTACTTAGATCAGTATCAATAGAACTATTTAATTCTGGAACTTCAGGTGCAACGTTTTCTTTCTTTTCTTTCTTTTCGTTATTTGTGACAGTAGAAAGTCCTTGAGCTTGCGCGACAGCTAGTGCGGTCAAAGCTTCAATATCTCTTTTCTCTACGTTATTTGCTGCGTGTTTTTTCTTCTCTGCTTCTTGGTCCAATGTTTGTTGTTCGTTCTTTGCGGAAAAGAACATAAAGACAAGACCAAGTGAGTGTAACTTACGCGCCCAACGCATGCGAAGGTCTTTAGGTAGGTAATCTGCTTTGTTGAGAACAAGAACAGACTTTTTTCTAGCATCAATATCATTAGCATATTCTACGAGATCAGGACAATAATACAACATAGGATTACGACAATCTACAATTTGAATAACAATGTCACTTCGCTCAAGCACACGCCACAGCTGTCTCCAGACATCGAGATTCTTCTCAAATGGAGTCACTGCACGACCGTCTTCTTTAGATTCGTTCTCTTCTGAACGAGCCACATCTCGACGCCATTGAAGGAAACTATTTCTCTCCATTTCATCAAGTTCATCTTTTGTTGTGGTTTCGTCCCACTTTGGACGGCGAGGAATCTTTAAAGACGTTTTAAAGAGTGGCTGGATGGTACCGGCAGCCTCAAGTTCTTCACCTTCGGCAAGACCGTCTTCGTCCAAAATCTGATAGTTTTGCTTCTCCGCTTTGAACTTCCGACCAGCTAATACAGCACTATGTAAAAAATCGTCTAGAGAGGTAGTCTCCAAAATAGATGTAAGTCCATTATCAGCATCTAAATCAGTAATGTGTCTGCCTTTGTGTTTGTTTCCCTTGCGGCGACGAGAATGCGGATTTTTCCAATCCCGGGCGAGTGCTTTTCCCAAGCCTCGAGTCGCCTTTTTGTTACGAGCACCCTTCATTCCACGGATATTAGAATCCATGGTAACAGAACAATGTATTACTACGCAATCTCAACTTAATGCACGAAAGCAAATCTGTCTACAAAAGTATGTTCGGTGTACTATCAATGAATGACTCAATTTTGACGTTTTTTTGGTCGCACTGACTTGAAAAGCTTTTTTCGCGCAAACATGCTTCTCTTTTCATAGTATTCACATACATTGTGTCATACAATACAAATACAACACATAATTTTCTCACAATCCGGCAGTACAGTACATTTATAGTGTAGTAATATGACGTCGCCCTATAACGAGGACAATGTATTTGCCAAGATCCTTCGTGGTGAAATTCCTTGCCATAAAATTTTTGAAAACAACGAATGTCTCGCTTTTCTTGACGCTTTTCCTTCTGCGAAGGGTCATGCTTTGCTAATACCAAAAGAAAAGGTTGTCGACGTGTCAGAAATGCATGAAAAGAGTGCGGCTCGTTTCTTGGCACAACTACCTAAGCTAGTTCGTCTCGTCAAGGCTGCCTCTGGTGCGGATGCGGTTAATATCATTTCAAATTGTGGTGCAGATAGTGGACAAGTCGTATTTCATTGTCATTTTCACGTAGTGCCTCGTTGGAAAGGTGTAGAAACGGCGTTCCGTCATCCTCAGTCATCAAAAACAATGATTACAGCCGAAGAGGCGAATAGTGTCCTTCAATTGATGAATAAATCGCAGGATGAGTGTAAAAGAAATCCCGGAATGTTCTGATAAATATAAATTTTCGCGAAACAATTTTACGTCGACATGGTGCGGAAATACAAACTTCATGACCTGAATATAACAGGTAAAACTAAAACATTTACAGCATTATGCCTAGATATAGTCAACGTTAAGTTATAAAAATAAAAAAAGTATTTAAAGGGAATGTAATATATATATACAAAATTTTACATACAAAACGAATTTTATATATAAATTATAAGATAATGCGCGAAATCATATAACGATCAAATTATACTATCGCCTGTACAAGCGGTTTCACCGAGGTTTCCCCTTTGGTTTATCCGTGCTTCTTTTTGTGAGCAGCCATTTGCTTTGCATGGCGAGCTTTGTCCTTGTTAGCAGTTGCATGGTGACTTTTCTTGTCGCTATCGCTCATGGAACGCCACATTGCTCCGAGGTTAGAAATAACTTTCGTTGCTTTCATGTTTGGATGACGTTTGACGTATTGAGGACGGTGAGAAATGACGAAGCACATGTACGCAGATAAAGCACGTTTTGGTTTTTTCGCAGGAGCTCCTGCAGGAGGCTTGTAGGATTTCTTCGCTTTTTCATAACGCTTTTTGTCTGCAGCAGCCAATTTTTCAAAAGGTGCTTTTGCAGAAGCTGACAAACCACGCCACTGAGCTCCGAGTTGTTTGACAACTTGTGTGACTTTCCATTTTGGGTGAGCTTTTGTCACACCTGCACGAGCTTTCTTAACGTAGTACATGTATGAAGACAATGCGCGCTTAGGTCCAGGAGCATGTTTACGCTTCTTTTTTTTGCCGGCTTTTTTCTTTGGAGCAGCCTTGCGCTTTGTTGCAGCTTTGCGTTTTTTGGTTGCCTTGCGCTTCTTGGTTGCTTTGCGCTTCTTGGTTGCCTTGCGCTTCTTGGTTGCTTTGCGCTTCTTGGTTGCTTTGCGCTTCTTGGTTGCTTTGCGCTTCTTTGCTGCCTTGCGTTTTGGAGCTGCCTTGCGTTTCTTAGCTCCTCCTTTTCTCGTCTTCTTACGTGCGACAGACTTGCGTTTTGCTTTGCGTGCGACTGCTTTTACTCGTGCCATCTTAATTCAATTGAGTGGAGATTAAAAAACCTTTTTGTTTTGTCTTTTTCAAAATTTACGTTAACGCGTTGTGCGAGAGCAAGCGGAATCTCTCTATTTTCAAAAAAAGATACACTTGAAAGTAACCGACGGAATCTCCTTCGGTCTCTGTGCTGCTAAATTCCCAAATTGGATCAAATCCGTACCAAATTTCGTACCTAAAAGAATTTTTTTTTTTTTTGTTTTCTCTCCGGTGAAAGAAATTTCTGCAGAAAACACGAAAAATATCTTTTTTGTTATGCGTTTCAAAAAAGATTCGATAGCTCAACAACAACACACGAAGGAAGGAAGGAAGACGACGAATTCACTTTGAATTGGATAACATCTATCAATTGATTATTATTCACTAAAAGCAATCAAGTATACTTTATTGGATACAACTTAATTTTGTCGTATTTCTCAAGAATTGTATATAAGGTATATAAGGTAAAACGAACAAGTTTTTATTGTTATAATAGATACCGCTGACCAAAATGGAAAAACATCATTCTGGCTGGTTGAAGTATTACGATGACAGTGCAGGTGTTGGTGCTTGGAAAAAGGTGTATTGTGCTGTATACGGCTTCCACTTAAGTTTATTCAAAGATGAAGAAAAATTTGAAATTATAAAGGCATTTGATCTCTCTTCTGTCCGAGTACTAGATAAGGCAATATCCTCTGATAAAAGTATAATTGAAATAGTTGCAAAAACGCTTGACAACAAAAAAAACTTCAGACTTGGTTGTAAGAATGAAGAACAATATCAAAGGTGGGAAGATATCATCAAGCTTTGTACACAGTGTGTTTTCCCAGTAGAAACTGCGGTATTAGAAAATGCAGAGCTGAAAGAAGAAATTGAGTTGACTGACCACTGTGATATATTTAATGATAAAGTAGCATCCGACTCCAAAACTATAGGAACACGCATTAAAAAAAACCCAGATTGTAAGCTTGTGAAGCATACTCGTCACAGAGAGACAATAATCGTTAAAAAGGGTGATGTGATTTATTTCCGAACGTTTGCTAAACAATATTATTGTCACCTTTCAGTTAAGTTCAAATCGGTAAGTGAAGATAAAAACAAAATGAATGGCGTCGTGTTTTCACAGCATTCAAAAGAAACCAAAATAAAACCAAAGTGTACTTTATCCGCTGAGCAACCTCCACATTTTGATTGGTTACAAGTTAAAGCTGATGGTAATGTTGTAATATGTTGGCATAATTATTCTACAAAAGAATTTGTTTTTGCCTACTCACTTCATGTATGTTTTCATTAGGGTTAGGGTTTACATTTTTTCAAATTTTTTTTTTCATAGATAATTCAATGTTAACAAATATCAAATTTGAAATATTTTTCATACTATATCATTCCAGACGAGTTTTAGCTTCATTATTACAATCTGTTCATCCTGTGAATGTAAATAATCGTGGCTGGGTAGGCGGATGGAAAATTGATAGTATCCTAGACGATCCAAATGCCGAGCATTTTGCATATTCAGAAGTCAAAGAAGACCATAATTTGATTATCAATGCAGGTGAAACTTCAACCACTGAAGTGAAAATTCCAACTGGGAAACGTATGAATTATTCTTTTTTCGAACTGAATGGGAAAAGTATATATTTTAAAATTACATTTAGACCTAATACTTCTCAGTCTAAATATATTACAGTGAAGCCGTTATATATGTACGTTTTATATGAATTTCTAATTTAATTTTTTTTTTTTCATACGAAATTTCATACCTAACGATTTTTTTAAGTATTTTTTTTTTCACAATACATTGTCACCTCTGATTCTTTGAAACAATGTCATGGAACTTGGCTAAATTATCATTCTTGTGATGGTGTAATAGAATTATCATTTGATAATACAAGACAAACTTCTATATTAGGTATGAGTAAACAAAGGAATATTTCGTACAAAATAGAGGTACAATCGGCTCCAAGCAGTATTCAACACAAGTTACTGAATAATGAGCTAAAAAGTAACAAGAGCTTTGATCATGCTACTGTTATTGAGAAATTGAAGCCTGTGATACTTGACCATAGTTTTTCATTTAGCACATTGCCTTTCTATTTTTTAGGTAAAGTCCTCAAATGCTCATTTAATTCATCCAAATATAACTTTCTGAATGAATATAGCTTCATGCCTGGATTTTCATTGCCTCCTAATGTATGTTATGTATGCCTGACTTTGCTAAGTTGTCTCCCTGTAATAGTGTTGAAATGTACACACATTCGAGAAGCGTCGAGTGTGAGGACGTATCAGCCTAAATTTGGATATTCTGTTCTATTTTATGTATGCTCCTCAGTCTTTGGATACATGAATATGTCCCTTGCGTGGCCTCTTCTTTTTTCCTTTTTGTTGTTGTATTTAGGACTCACGAATGATTGGTGTATTCGAGATGGTCACTTTATACATAACAGTGAACAGAAACCATTGTTGTTGGCGGATAGTATTTTTGATCTGAGTCAAACTTTAAAAAACAGAGAGGAGGTTGAACAATTTTGGCAACACTTACCAATGTACGTAAAATATGCGGATTGGGAGCATTGTGATTGGCTGAATAATGTCGTACGTCAATTATGGCCATTTATACGGTATGGTCTCAACGATTCCGTGCGAAGTGGAATTGAATCTGCAAATATTAACAAAAGTCTTCCGAGTTTTCTAGGAACATTGCGACTTGAAATGTGTGATTTTGGTCGAGTTCCATTTTATTTTGGCGGATTGAAAAGTTTTTCACAGAATCAATGTGAAGCTCACGAGCATCCAGATCCAATCCTTGATGTAGATTTTGATTGGATTTCACACGATGGCATGGAAATTACTTTTGCTCTTGATACTCCTGGAGATCTGGTAACTCTGAAGTTTGGCGTTTCTGGTATAAGTATGAAAGGAATATTACGAATTAAGTTTGGTAAACGTGATACTGTAATGCCTGGTTTTGGTGCAGTTGCTTTAGGGTTTATGGCCGCTCCGGAAATTGATTTTGATATTTCCTTTTTAACTGCAAGAACGAGTTGTTTTACTGAATTACCTCTTGTCAAAGAATATATTCAAAGCATATTACATGAAACTCTTGTTGGTATGATTGTTTGGCCGAATACATATGATATTGATTTTAGTGGCTCTGCTCCTGTAAATGCAAAACATGACGATGAAATCACATCCGATGTTGATGGTTTACTGAAAGTTACTATTGTACAAGCGAATGATTTGCATAATGCTGACACAATTTCTAAATCAGATGCTTTTGTTGTAATGTCGATTACTGGGAATGATTCAAAAGCTACATATACTACACGTGTCATTTGGGATAGTCTAAAACCTGAATGGAATGAAGATACTGAATTTCTTATTAGAGATTTGGCAAATGCAACTCTCAAAGTTGATGTATTTGATTATGATGAAGTTCTCACAAATGCTGATAGTAGATATGATTTCCTAGGTTCATGTGAAATCCCTTTGAACAATATTCCTCCCCATGATACTCACGATTTTTGGCGCCAATTGTCACGTGGGTATAAGAAGAAAACAAAAGGAACAATTCGACTAAAGCTTGAATGGATACCATATTTTAATTACGAACAAGAAACTTCAAATAATACTACCGAAGTTCCAATGAAGTGGATTGGAAATACAGAATTAACGGCAACAGATTCATTAGTTCGTAAAAAATCTTGCTCTGCAATGAATGCTATGAATGCGATCCCAGAAGGTACAGTACCAAAGAAAGGATATTTAAAAAAAAGACATCGTCGAAAGTGGACAAAGTATTACTTTGTCATGGGAATTAAAAATAGTTTTCTTGATTATTACAAAAATGAAGTTTGTGCGTTAGATCCATATTCACCTCCAAAAGGCCGATACGTTGTGCATACTATTAATAATGTAGAAGTCCATGTATGTTTTATTTTTTTTCAAATTCGAATTTATTTTTTTATAGTAAATTTTGTACCTAACGACTTTTTTTTTGAAATATTTTTCCAAAATTCATGGTGGTTATAAAATCTATATCACTTGGTCCAACTCTAAAGGAAAGGAAACAAAAGTTTTACATGCCACAAGCAATCAAGAAGCAGAATCCTGGTGTGATGCATTACGTACAAATATAAAATTAGGTCCTTCAGCAAAAAATGGGACATCGAAGTATACTAGTGATACGAGTGATACAGTGTCATCTGAACCAGGTGTTGCTGCTCCTGCGCCACCTAATTTATATACAATGAATGGAAGAAAGAGTGACGATTATGCTGCGATGTTGAACCCACCAAAGGATGCAGATTGTATTCTAGTATCTGTATTTAAACGAAAGCGCGGTATGTTTTGGAGGAAATGCGCGTTCCAGTTTGATGGATCGTATGTGTACTATAAAGAGATAGATGATAATCGTGTAAAAGTACGTGGTAGATATGCTGTCTTGCACATGCTTCAGATAAAGAAAAAAGATAAAGAGAGGGTCTTAGAAATAACGTATAAAAATGGCGCATTGACAAAGTGGAAGGAAAATGTTCCTGGAACTGTCACCAAATGGTGTGACGTGCTTAACGCAGCCCTTTTAAAATTGGCAGATGAGAAGATCAAAACGGACGAGGTAAAATGACTAACTTTATCGTGAAGTTTTGTAATAAACTCAAATATTTATAATAGTACTGTATATGAATAATATGAATTTGAAATTTAACGTCTTCCTCGATCATCTATTACCTCGGTAACCCGAGCTACTATTACCACGATTATTGTAACTATTACCACGATTATTGTTATTATTATTATCAGTATATACCTTCTTTTTTCCAATTTCACATGTTAATTTTGTTCCAGTACCTTCCCAGTCGTGTCCATTAAAGAACTCGGGAGCATGTAGAGCAGCATTTGGATCTTCATAGCCGATAGCAGCATCGCCTCTAATACTTCCGTCAGGGTTCTTATAGATTACAATTTTTGGTGTCGTTTCGAAGCGTTTTTTACCTTTACCTTTCTTCCTTGCAATTGTGCCTATCATACCGAAAGTTGCTTCAAGTTTTTCAACCGTGACGTTCTTCGGTAAACCAGTTACATACACTGTCGCAGAATTATCATAAGAAGTACGAGTGATACCCGCATCTTTTGACTTCCCAGCATGAACATCATCTTTAAATGTATCGCGGCGAAACTGGCCCTCTTTGTATACGGTTTCGCCACGGGCTCTTGCCCAAGCATCTTCACGCGACTTTTTAGACGAGCCTTCATGATCACGACGACGGTTTCGATCACGACTTCTGCTGCGACTCCGACCACGACGGCTATTACGACGCTCGAAACTTCTACTACGGCTTCGCCTGCGACGATGTGTGTCTGCAATATTCACTTCACTAAACACTTAGTTTAGTAGATTTAGAGAATTATTATGCGAAATGCGATGTTTGCTCAAATCTCTCTGAACTCGCGAATGATTTTGCACGAAATCCTTTTCCTCCAGATGACACAGACACGGGTCAATTTTTTAAAGATCGACTAACGGTCTCGTTGTGTCGGCCAGAACCCTTGAACTAGAAACTACTATTTTATGGCAACAAAGGGAATTAGATTGCGTGAAAACACAATATCTATATCCCCTTTCTATCCCACCCACCCGACATCAAAACAGACCTGCTGTTGGGTGGGGGTGAGAGTCAGACGACAAAAAAATCGAGACAAAAATAAGTATAAGATAGATAAACTAAAATTAAAATATTCCCTTGAAAAACTAAAAAGAACGTATCCAAATAATAACTATTCTTTTCAAAACTTATAAAAGTGCTAAAATAATGAAGAATATTTGTCGTATCGTTATTGCAGCTGTATCCGTGCAAAAAAATCTTGGTATGGATCAAATTGCCGATTCTTTGATCCTAGAAAGTAACGATGAAGCTAAGTTTCGAATAAGTGCCGACGCTGCGAATCTTTCTTACACGGTAAAAGGAATGGCTGCAGATATGGATGATCCGATAGAATATCCAATTCCATTCCCCAATTTATCGGGTGAAGAACTTAAAAATATGATTGACATTCTAGAAAACCGCGCAAAAAATGGTGGTTACAAGCATGATTTTTCGGAAGATATTGGTGAACTTTTTGTTCTCCATGAAGCTGCAAATTATATGGGGGTCCCTGATCTTACGCAGCTTTTGGAAGAGAAAATCCTGGCTGGTAAAAGTTCTAAAGACATATTAAAGCTCATCAACGATTTCGAACCTGTTAGAGTCGGTAGATTCACGTTTCCAATGGATTACGGAACTGGAGAGACGAGTGACACCTTCCAAAAAATGCATCGATGTAAAAACGACGCAAGTTGTGTCACACTAGATCTTGAAGGACATGATTTAAGTGGGGAAAAAGCAAAGATGTTACAATTCCTTGAATTTATGCCAAACGTTACATACCTAACATTGAAGAATTGCAACTTGGAAACAATTGAGAATATTCCAGATGATACTCTGAAACAACTTGAAGTTTTGAATCTTCAGAATAATCGACTTCAACAAGATGTGACCTTGGAAGGTTTACCTAAACTTCAATTTTTGCGGCTTAATGATAATCAACTTCAAAACATGAGCTTGCAACATTTGCCTGAACTTATAACTTTGGATCTTCGAAATAATCAACTTCAAAAAGTGACCTTGCGATATTTACCTAAACTTCAAATATTGACGACAGATAAGGGAAATGCGAAATCTGCAGATACCATTCGACTTGTAGTTCGCAGACTCAACGATGATTTTAGAATTTCACAAGTCATTGGTGCCAGTTCTGAACTCGGTTCGGTTTTAAGAGGTAGGGATGGTCTTTACCACCAAGCTAGTCCTGAACCTGAACTTGGGGACCCATCTCAACCACTAAATGCCTCCCTAGCAGATTTCATAGGTAAGGTAAGGATGTATGTACCATTGGTGCTCAACTTTTTATCAAGTGAACAAATTCAAAATTTCTTTAATGCGGTACAAGAAAAAGAACAATCTGGTAACTGGAGTCAAACGATTTCGCGATTGAATGATGATTCGGATATTCAACAACTCCATCAGGCTGCAGATTTGATGGGTCACCGTGAGCTTGCGAATCTTTTGGAAGAGCAACTCCTGAATTTCTTGCAAGACAAGAGTTCTCAAGAAATCATAAGAATTACCAGCGGTTTCGATTATATTCCTGGCAGCATATTGCACTTAGCATATATCGCTGTAAAGTATGAAGATGACGCAACCTTTCGAAGAATACGTAAATGTGAAGAAAAAAACAAGAACAGGTGGCGCTTTAAGTGCAACAAACTAGATCTCTCTGGGAATGATTTAAGTGGGAAGAGAGCAGAGATGTTAGGATATCTTGAGAGATTGCCGAACGTAACACAGCTATCGTTGAAAAATTGCAATTTGCAAACAATTAGGTATATTCCAGAAGATACCCTCGAACGACTTACGGATTTGCATCTTGAAGATAATTATCTTCAAAAAGTGACCTTGCATAATTTACCTAAACTTTGGAATTTGCAGCTTGGTCGTAGTAAACTTCAAAAAGTGACCTTGCAAGATTTACCTAACCTTCAGAATTTATATCTTCAATCTAATCAACTTCAAGAAGTGACCTTGGAACATTTACCTAAACTTCAAGTTTTGACTCTTCGAAATAATCAACTTCAAAAAGTGACCTTGCAAGATTTACCTAAACTTGAAAGATTGTGGCTTAGTGATAATCAACTTCAAAAAGTGACCTTGGAACATTTACCTAAACTTCAAGTTTTGAATCTTAGAAATAATCAACTTCAAAAAGTGACCTTGCAAGATTTACCTAAAGTTGAATATTTGTGGCTTAATCATAATCAACTTCAAAAAGTGAGCTTGCAAGGTTTACATAACCTTTGGAGATTGGAAACAGATTTGGGAAATGCGAATTTTCGAAAAACAGTTCGAAGAAAAATTGAGGAAATCAACAGACGTTGTGCTGCTGTAACGTTTCAAAGAATTTTTCGAGAAATGCAAGGTCGAAAAGCTCTTCAAGCATAAAATGCTGATGGTGTGTTACACTAAGTAACACACCAGTTACAAGTGTTTATATAAAAACACAAACAGGAATAGTATTTATATAAAAACACAAACAGGAATAGTACAAATATATATATTATATATATATTTGTGTATAACCTGTAGGAATGGTTGAGTGGAATGGTTGGGTTTAAAAATTAAAATTATATATATACGATAAACTGTGTATTATAATAAAATAAAAAAATTAAAAAAAAAATGAGATCTGGAATGCATTACCTGATTATGCAAATTTTGATTAAGTGTATCTACGATATATGGGAAGTCGTTTATTTCTTATATTTTCAATTATGATTTTATTGAGTTTATTAATTTAATTTTAAAATTTGATAGACTAAAATATTCCCTTGAATGCACACAATGCAATGTAATCGCAGGTACCCGGAAACTCGTCTGATGAAACTCGGCATGCGAATGTGTTAGGGTTAGGGTTTGAAAAATCGAGCGCGATTGAGTCATTGAGATTGATGTCACACGCGTGTAGCCTAAAGAACTGTAAACTACCACCTCGTGCATTCAATTATTTTTCGAGGATAATTAGGGTGGAGTGAGGGTTCACGTGTGCGTATAAAGATGAGTGACCCTAACAAGCCAGTTATTAGTGGGTTTGGTAGTTTTGCAAGCAGCAGTACTGCTTCTCCATTTGATGCAGTGACTACTCCTGGGAAAAGTGGATTTGGAAGTAGCCCATTTGGTAGTACTGGAGCTAGTTCTAGTGCCTTTGGAGTAAAACAAGGTGGTGCTTCGACATTTGGCAGTGGTAATGTATTTGGTGGTTCCGGAACGAGTTCTGGTGCATTTGGAGTTAAATCAAGTGGTGCTGCTTCAGCATTTGGGGGTAGTTCTTCAGCATTTGGGGGTAGTTCTTCTGCATTTGGCAGTACTGGAGCTAATACGAGTGCATTTGGTGTAAAAGCAGGTGGTGCTGCTTCAGCCTTTGGAACATCCGCATTTTCAAGTTCATCTGCCCCAAAGACATCCAATGCTACAGATAGTAACGCTAATTCCGTTCAATCTGCTTTAGAAGCTTTTTATCGTATAACAGCTCCTGATAAAGTAGCTAAAGTGCCTGGCATTTTAGTCAAATACAAAGGTCAAGAAGCTGGACTTGTGGCGAGGTTACAGAAGAAATATAAAGACAATACTGAAGCTTCAAAGGCTCTAGAAGATGTCGCAAATGCTGTAAGTAGTAAGGCAACAATAGCCTCTAAACCTGCTGCCGTCAGTGGATTTGGTAGTTTTGCAAATAGTAGTACTACATCCTCATTTGGCGCAGTGACTGAGAAAAGTGCTTTTGGTAGTAGTCCATTTGATAGTAAACCAGCAACTGAGAAAAGT